>MU762165.1:3030-25543 GCA_026770625.1 Nicotiana glauca | reverse complement strand
AAAGGAAACCCCCCCCCCCACCCCACCCCCCCCCACCCCCGGTTAAGTTGAGCTGGTACTTTCCACGCCAAACATAAATTATGTGCAAAAAATACTAAAATCATAACAAATAATAGATATGAATCCATAATTACAAGTTTACAACAGGTTCAATAACAAAGAACCTTAAATGTTGGAACCGGTAAAGCTTAAATCCCGAATCCGCCTCTCCCAAAAACAAGATTTGCCCCCTAAAAGCTCTAAAGAAGCAACATACCAAGATTTGCAACTAGAGAAGAAGTGAAACTCATAAGGGCCATAACAAAAGACACAACTTGACCCAAAAACAAAGGGTAAAAGCTCCTCAATATGCCTTCATAATTCCTCAACCAGCTTCTGCTGCTGCTATCCATGCCTAAAAAATTAGAACTTTCCAAGAAAAATTGATAATTAATAGAAGCTTCAACTAAAAAGAGCTGAAAAAAGCACCAAAAGAAAGATTTGTGATGTATTTATGGTGAGTTTTTTGGTCTATATATTAAGTGGAGTCACTGTCACAGATCCCAAATCTCTGCTTCTGTTTCTTTCTTACAGAAATAAAAAGAGTCGTCTTTTGTGGGGTCTGCTTAAAATAATGGCGGGAGGTAGCTACCCAACGGTCAAAACACGTTCATATTGTTAGATTTTTCTAACATATTTCGGAATAAGACGTAAGTAAAGAATGCAATTTATAAGTCCCATATAGTTTTATAAGTCCCAATTATAAAACTCAATTTATAAGTCGCATTTACAAGGCTCTTTTTTTTTTTAAATAAATAACTAAAGAGAGTTATTATAGTATCAGACTGATCTTATCGAAACAATCCCTAATTTGTATTTGAGTAAAGTAGAGAAAGTAAATAGAGGTGGTTCACTCCAAAACTGCTCGCCGCACTCAGCATTAGTACGTGAGTTACAGTTGCTCCAAAACTTCGCTAGTGTATGTGCCACTTGGTTTCCTTCACGGTAGACGTACCTAACTTCCGGTTGATCCAGTGCTTCTAACAGGAACCTGCAATCATGGAGAAGATTAACATTAGCTTTAGTGTGAGAATGGTCATGTAGTAGTTGTAGTAATACGTGGCAATTTCTTTTCACTATAAGCGATATTCGATTTTTTGTGAAAGCAAGTTCCAATCCTTTTAGTAGCGCAATGATTTTAGCTTTGATGGGTGATGAGTCCATTGTATGGTAAGAGAAGCCATCAATCCCATCTGATGATTCCGCCTGCTCCTCCTTTGTCAGAGCTTTTTTGGTGTGCACCATCTATATTGAGTTTATAAATTTTGTGTGGTGGAGGGTTCCATTTTATCAGTGTTTTGGACATTATTGGGTGTTTGAAGTTCTGGTTTGTGAAACAGAGATATTCTATTGCGTACATAATTATTTTCCTAGTATCAATGTGGTGGGATTCATTATTAAAAAGGTTATGGTTGTGGTTTAGCCAAGTACGCCAAAGGATAATAGGGGTTATTATTGCCAAAGGTATGGAAAAATTATTTGGTAGTAAGATGCTCGCATTTGAGGTACAATTTACTTTTATCCAATCAAGTTGGTTTGGGTGTGTTGGTGGACCGATGTTTAGTTTGCCCCATATGTTGTTGTTGGTGAGGCATTGAAAGAGGGGATGGTATGTATTTTTCTCTGTTCCATAATGTTTGCATGAGTTATTTTCTATTATATTTCTTTGGTATAGAACATTCCCAGTTGGTTATCGCTGGTGTAGTAGCAGCCAAAGGAAAGTTTTTAGTTTGTTATATCATTGTGCTTTCCATAACCAGAAGTGGTGAAAGGCTTATGTTGTCGGGTAGTCCTTGTTAGTCTAGTGAAGAGATTGTAAGTTGATTTCGTTGTGAAGTTCTCATCCTCTATTTCTTTCCACAAGAAGGAGTCACTAAGGTGTTCAGAGAAAGGGATATAAGTTTGTTGTATGATCCCAGAGATCGTATTTGGTAGGTCATATGTTAGTGCGTCAAGATTCCAGTTATTGTTAGTAATGATATTGTTCACTGTTTTAGTAGAATCTTCCTTGTTGAGTGGTTCCTCAATTAATTTCCGTAGTGTGTGGCTACCTGTAACCCATCTATCTTCCCAAAGTCGTACTTTTGTCCCGCTTTCAATGTTCCAAGCTATGCCTTTGGAGAATAAAAAGTATGTTTTGGCAGCACTTTTTCAGATGTAGAAGTTGTTATTTTTTAAAATGGTGTGATTTTTTCTTTGGGTGTTGGGATATTTTGCTTTAAGATTTTTTTTAAAGGGTGTCAGAGTTTATGTTTGATCTCTATAGTAGGTTAGAAAGAAGTGCAATATTCTTTCCTATTGCTTTATACGGTCCCAGGCCACCCTCTTTTATAGGAGAAGCTATTGTATTCCAATTGATGTGATGAACTTTTCATTTTTCGTTGTTAATCCCCATAGAAAGTTGCACTGTATGCGACCAATAATATTTCTAATATTAGCTGGTAGAAGGTTTATTTGCATGGAGTGTGTGGGCATTGTTGAGACGGTCGATTGTATAAGGGTTACTTTGCTAGATAAGCTGAGTAAATTGGCTTTCCAACCTTTAAGACTAGTATTTATCATGTCCAAAATGAATTGGTAATCAAAGTTTTTTGGTTGCATGTTAGTGATTGGGAATGTCACGACCCAAAATCCACTAAGGGTCGTGGTGGCGCCAGACACCGCTGTCAGGCAAGCCAACCAAATTAAATTTCAATTTTAGTATTTGCGGAAATTATTTTTTCTTATACATTAAATAATAAATAATAAAATTTTACAGAAATGAACATAAAGTCGATAAAAGACTTAATACTGAATAATCCAAAAATCCTCTCAGAACCCGGTGTCACAAGTGCACGAGCAATTTATAAGAAAAATCGAATAAAGTACAACGGTTGTCCGGAATACAATTAGACATGAAATAAATAGAATCCTGAGAGAGACTATACTAGATGCGGGTCGCCTCGAGGAATTACAACTCACCTAGTCTCGGTGTCAACCATGTCGCGATGCGACTAAGCCACTAGAGGTGCATATGCATGTGCAGCAAAAATGCACAGAAGTGTAGCATGAATACGAAAACAACGTGTACTCAGCAAGTATCTCGTCTAATCTCGAAGAAGTAGATACGAGAAGTCGACTTCAATACTTGCTAGAGGTCAGATAATAATATACTAAAAATATGAGAAAATCATGGATTTATATAGCAGTTCTAACTCACAAAGCCCGAAAACAGGTAAACACCTTTAACAAATAATAAAGAATTTTCAAGATTTACTTTTCATTATCTTATCAATTTATATCAAGCCATGAAAGGCAATATCAACATTTAAAGTTCTCGGACAACAATATATATCATTCGCAAATCATACCGAGGTCGACGGCCAGCTCCAATAGAAATGTAAATTGTGCACTACCGAGAGTCGAACGGCTCGAACCATAGATGCATCTATTAACTCGCTCGCGAACTATCCTGCGACGCGGTCAACATAAAATAAACAAACACCCTGCTCGCGAATCATACATGCGACGCAGGTACACGTAGAGATACATGCTCAAACAGTCAATTAAGAATTTATCGGGGAATATTTATCCAAATAACGCCAATTCTCCCTTAACAATTTAGGAAAATAAAATTTAATCTTTTTAGAAATTCGTTTACTGGTTAAATATGATTTAAGCAATTCAGGCTGTCAATAAGTTTACAATTAATTCAAGTATAACATGTTTTTGAGTCCTAGACTACCTGGACAATAACATGGTAGTAGCTACGCACGGACTCTTGTCACCTCGTGCGTCCGTAGCACCCCCACAAATAGGAGCACATAACCAATTAACTCACCTATGGGGACAATTCCCTCTTACAAGGTTAGAAAGGAGACTCACCTCGCTCCGAAGCCTATACTCCGATTCAAGAACGCGCTCAATCCTCCAATTTGGAGCCGAACGATCCACAACTATTCAAATAGGGTAAGAACTAGTCAATACATGCTTAAAAATTCATATTCTAACTATTAACCCAATTTCCCAACCTTAAATTCAAGGTTTCTATAATCCGACCCCGGACCCACGTGCCCGGATTCTGAAATTTTTCGAAGGAAGTTTTTCTTTATAACCTAAGGATAAAAGTATATGATTTCTACTCCATTCTATAACCAATTTCGTGGTTAAATCTTATTTTTAACAAAAACCTAGGTTTTACTCTATTCCCGTGATTTTTACTAATTTACATGTGTTAATCTACCCAAACTTCAAGTATTAAACTAAGAATAGGTGGGATAACTTACCTCAAGATGCTAGGTGTAAGTCTTCTCTCAAAACCTCCCAAAATCGCCTAAGAAATGAGTGAAAATAAGCAAAAATGGCCTAGAGTCCGAATAAATGAAGCCCACTGCTTTCTGCGATTTCCGCTTATGCGGATCCTGGGTCACACCTTCGACCACGCTTCTGCGGAAGGAAGATCACTTCTGCAGTCTGGGGCACTTCTTCGGACAGGCCACCACTTCTGTGGATTTAGGGTCGCATCTGCGGTCTTTGCTGCCTGGCCTTGGGCCGCTTCTGCGTACTGGCCCACCGCTTCTACGGTTCCGCTTCTGCGGATTTAGGGCCGCATCTGCGGTCTTGGGCTGCCTGGCCTTGGGCCGCTTCTGCAAAGATACAACCGCTTCTGCGATCTCGCATATGCGATCAACCAACCGCAGGTGCGGTTATGACAGAAGCAGATGCTTTAGCCCTTTCCAAAAATCCCTTTTTGATCTGCTAACCACCCGGAATCCACCCGAGGCCCTCAGGACCTCAACCAAACCTACCAACCAATCCCAAAACACGTTACGGACTTGCTCGAGGCCTCAAATCACATCAAACAACACTAAAATCATGAATCGACCTCCAGTCCAAACTTAATAAACTTTAGAATTTCAAACTTCTATTTTCGATGTTTAAACCTATCAAATCACGTCCGATTGACCTCAAATTTTGCACAAACGTCATATTCGACATTATGGACCTACTCTAACTTTTGGAATCAGATTCCGACCCCGATATCAAAAAGTCCACTTCTGGTCAAACTTCTCAAAAACCTTCAAATTTCTATCTTTAGCCAAATGACTCCAAAATGACCTACGAACCTCCGAATTCACTTCCGATCGCAATAGCAACTCCAGAATCACCATACGGAGCTGCTCCTAGACTCGGAATCCCAAACGGATATCGATAACACTGAAATACACTTCAAGCCAAACTTATAAAATTTCTTCCTACATGCTAACTTGCATAATGGGCGCCAAAACACTCCCGAGTCATCCAAAACCTGATCCGGGCATACGCCTAAGTCCGAAATCATCATACGAACCTGTTGGAACCTTCAAATCATGATTCCGAGGTCGTTTACTTAAAAATCCGATCTTAGCTAATTATTTCAACTTTAAGCTTTCGAAATGAGAATTATCTTTCCAAATCAACTCTGAACTTCCCGAAATTCAATTCCGACCACGCGTACAAGTCATAACCCCTGAAATGAAGCTGCTTATGGCCTCAGACTGCTAAATGACTCACTAGGCTCAAAAAGATCGGTCGGGTCGTTACATTCTCTCCCACTTAAACATACGTTCTCCCTCAAACGTGCTGAGATCTACACTGGAGTAATCTGAAATCACTGTTTGACACCTCACGCACCTTCCCGTACTACCACAACTCAGTTGAGCTCATTAGATCGATAAATTCTGAGGATATTTCCTTTTATTCAAGCATATAAGCCTTAGAGCCTAATTCCAACATCCGGAATTCTATGCCCGACCTGTTTCCAACATACGCTCACCGTATCAATAACTACACGCAGCCCCAAAACACGACTGCCTACCTTAGCTGGATTCACAACTTGCAACACTTTTACTCACAGGACCACAATAACATTCTCTAATCAATCTATTCGAAATTCCACGAATCTGATGCTCCCATTGCACCTCATGACCTACATAGGTCTTGCTCTAATTCTTACAATACCTCCATGACGGAAGAGATGTGTAGAAATTTATAACCAACTGCCGAATCAACAAATCATTAGGTCTATACTCCTGACATGTCACGACCCGGATTTCCCACCATCGGGAGTCATGATGGCGCCTACTATCAGAGCTAGGCAAGCCAAACATTTAAACATTTTCTGATAACATCCCAACAATAATAATAATACAAGCCATTTAAATAACAGCGGAAGTCTTTAAAACCTAGATAATCGAAAACCCAAAATGTGGAAGTTAAATATTTCTCTACCCAAGACTGGTGTCGCTAACTCACGAACTACTAAAGAGTGCTAAAAACAAGTCTGAATAGAAGTACATCAATGTTTGTCTCGGTACAAGGAAAACAAACTAATAACATAGAAGGGACTCCGGCCTGCGGACGCCAGCTAGGCTAGCTCGAAAGTCCCTGGACTGAAGTCAGCTCTCAATCAACTACTGTTGTGGTCCAAAAGCTGCTCCGGTACTGCGATCTGTGCAAAAGAGCATAGAAGTATAGCATCAGCACAACCGACCCCCATGTGTTGGTAAGTGCCTGGCCTAACCCCGACGAAGTAGTGACGATGCTAGACAGGACTACCAAACCAACATGTGCAGTTCAATACATACATATATGCAATAAAAGGAAGGAACACATAAATTAAACAGTTAAGAGGGAGGGGAGCATACTATGGGAGAAGTACAGTCCGGATATAAGTCAGCAATTTAAGCAAGAAACCGTGCAATAACAATAATTAATGAGAACAGGAAAATTAACAGTTGCACGACATCAACCTTCTTGCTTTTACTCTCATTCTCACCAAAACAATCACATAAAGTACACGGCATCACCCTTCGTGCTTTACCTCACAAAATGATGGCACAGAATGATCCTTCGTGCATAAACACTCATATCATGGCACGAAATGTTCCTTCGTGCATTAGTAATCATATCATGGCACAGAATGTTCCTTTGTGCATTAGTAATCATATCATGGCACAGAATGTTCCTTCGTGCATTAGTAATCATATCATGGCACGGAATGTTCCTTCGTGCATTAGTAATCAAAACATGGCACGGAATGACCCTTCGTGCAAATATAATCAAACGTGACACGGAATGACCCTTCGTGCAAATATAATCAAGATGTGGCACGGAATGACCCTTCGTGCTTTATTACTCTTCCTCACCCAAACAGTAATCACAACCAAATGGGGCGAGGGGATAGACAATTAATAAGAAATGTCCCGACAAGGGAAAAACACAATTAAACAGCTAAATCCCGGCAAGGGAGCAACAACAATAACCTTCACATGCAGGCAAGGGAGATAATCAATATATTCAAACCATCCTGGCAAGAGATTAATCATATTTCTTTCTGTTCCCTTCATTTCTTACTCAATAGTCTCTTTATTGTTCGAGCAGCAACAACAATAACCTTCACATGCAGGCAAGGGAGATAATCAATATATTCAAACCATCCCGGCAAGAGATTAATCATATTTCTTTCTGTTCCCTTCATTTCTTACTCAATAGTCTCTTTATTGTTCGAGCTAACGCTCCATAGAAATTACAATTCATAATTAGTCCCCATACTCTTCACATTACATAGAATTCATAAACTAACATGGAAGAGTCATAACAATATAAGAATAAGTACAAACAAGGACCCACGGTCATACTAGACACCGGTTTATAGATACTCGTCACCATGCCTATATACCGTACTCAATATTTAGCAATTAGCAAACAACACTCTAATCTTATTCCCTCAAGCCAAAGTTAAATCAAACACTTACCTCGAATACTCCAAACTCAACTCAATCCTCTAGTATAGCTTTACCCCTCGAATTCACCACAAAACCACTCGAATGTAGTCAAAAATTACTTGAATGTATCAACAAACACTAATTGAATCAATTTGAATGTATGAAAATGAATTTCCCAAAGTTTTACTCAAAAATTCCTAAAATGCCCCCGGGCCCATGTGGTCAAAATCCGAGGTTCGGACCAAAACCCGGTTACCAATTCCCCCACTAGTTCATATCTATGATTTGTTTTAAAATCGGACCTCAAATTGAGGTCCAAATCCCTAAATTTAAGAAAACCTAGGTCCTACCCAAAATTCCCATTTTCACCCATGAAAAAACTTGATTTTAAGATGAAAACATGATAAATGATGTTAAAGATTGAAGAAATTGAGTAAAAATTGACTTACAAATGATTTGGGGAAGAAAGTTTTCTTGGAAAATCGCCTATGGAGTGTTTGAGTTGAAAGAATGAAGAAATGAGGTGAAAATTCGTCTAAGTATGAAAAATGCAGGTTGCAGATGTGGGAAATGCGAACTGGGGTTCGTAGTTGCGAATCCCGCCCAAATATGGGAATTGCGAACACAGCTTCGCATTTGCGAAGCCAGGCCAACACTGGGACTTTCACATTTGCGAAAAACTACGTCGCATTTGCGAAGGCCCAATATCGCATTTGCGGACAATCGTTCGCATTTGCGAAGACTGGGCTCATAGGCAGGCATCGCATTTGCGATGAATTTCTTCGCATTTGCGAAGATTGCTGCCGAGGTGAAAGATCGCATTTGCGATGAGAAGCTCGTAATTGCGAGTTCGCATTTGCGAATGTTGGCTTCGCAAATGCGAAGCCTGTGGAACTGAAAGATACCAGATTTTCAAATGTGAGAAATGCAATTCGATGCCTATCCAAAACTCACCCGAGCCCTCGGGGCTCCAAACCAATTATGAACAACCTCAAAAATATCCTACGGACTTATTCATGCGATCAAATCGCCAACATAACATCATATACAACGAATTAAACCTCAAAATTCATAATTTCTTACAAGTTCTCTTAACACATCAAATTTCCATTTTCAAGTCCGAAACAAGTCAAATGACGTCCGTTTTCAACCAAACTTTACAGAAAGCGCTTAAATCACATATAAGACTTGTACCGGGCATCGAAACCAAAATACGAGCCCGATACCCTAGTCTTCTGATCAAATTTCCTTTCCATTTTCCTTAATTAATTTCAAAAAATAATTTGACACAAAAATTTATTTCTCGGGCATGGGACCTCGGAATTCGATTCCGGGCATACGCCCAAGTCCCATATTTTCCTACGGACCCTCCGGGACCGTCAAATCACGGGTCCGGGTTCGTTTACCCAAAATGTTGATTAAAGTCAACTTTAATTATATTAATATCAAAATTCATCAATTTTTACACAGAATTCATATTTAAGCTTTCCGGTTACACGCATGGACTGCGCACACAAATCGAGGCAACTAAAAGTGAGGTTTTCAAGGCCTCAGAAGCACGGGATGAAAGAGAAAACAGGTGATGACCCTTTGGGTCGTTACATGACAAGAACTATCACCTCATTCTGAACCAAATAATGGTCTTAGTTCCATAATATACTTCAGATAGTCGGATTGCACTGATCCTATATCAAAGGATCTCGTCTCATCCAGAACGAATTGTTCAGAGAATAAGCCATCCCATACATAATCAAAAGTCTCATATGATGCCATAATGTGCCAATAGGCTACCAATTCGAATGCGATACAAAGGAGAACGAACTCTGAAAGGAATTACCTAATTCACGCACTAATACAGACTTTCCTTAGAAAATAGGAAGCAAGACATACAAAAATAGCACATAGAAAACTATACTCAACATCACCCTGTTGCGGCACGCAACCTGATCCAAATAACATACCTATGGCGGCGTGCCACCCGATCCACACATATATCTCACATAAGGAGATGCACATCGAGCTAAATTTGCTTATTACAATGAAATACCAAATTTCGGTCACAAGCACGCTAAGTGCATAATACCATCCCTGAGGAGACATATAGCGCTATAAGCTACGAAACTCAAGCACACTGAGGTGCGATATACAATCTGAATCTTAAGAGACAATTTGCTCATATATCATCATTTTTACGCGGATCCTCAAAACATAAGCAATTTCTTAAGCCGCCCCCACAACCCACACGACGCAATGTATCATTGCATGAAATATCTGACAATGAAATATAACCCTGACTACTCCTCCATAAGGAGTGAATTACTGAAATGAACACATCTGACCTGGTATATAGCCCATATTCCCATTTAAATCCATTCACTGACCTCAAGCCGATTCTTATCACACCGAACTAGGCTAATTACCTTTCCAAGGTCCATAATAACTCTCCTTTCTTTCATAACACATAAGAAAAACCCTCATAACTTGAGAAATCCTCCACAGTCCACAACTTAATAGGCTGAGTGCCCTCCATGCATTTATTCTCAAATCAACGATATTACCACAATCCTCATACTTGGTTTAAGTCTTTAATTAATCAAGTGACTACATATCACACTTATACAATCTTCCTATGGGACACGCTCCTACAACTTTTCGAAATAAATAATGGGGTCATACCTGCAAACCACTAGGCGCACTAATGCTGAAAAATGATCAAGAATCGTTAACCAGGATTCAAAGCCTGTTTCACAAAACACCGATCTCGTGTGACGCTGAAGACAATACTAACTTAACTTAAACCTCAAATCTACTTTCCTGCTCATCCGAGGTTATGGCATCCTTTTCAACACCGAACCGCAACCTTGATTCTCACTTTCAAATTCCATACCGATCACTGCACCAAACATGACAACATACGATAGAACACAATCTTCATCACAACTACGGAGCCACTAATGGACTGACACTTCATCATATAAAATCTTTTCACTTAACTCGCTTCAGGAGATCCATAACAACACACAGGTGAATTCTCACACCCATAGAATATGCAAATCTCTAAGTAGTGGTCAAAGCCACCATAGCCCTGCCTGAATCTTCTTCTACATAACAAGCCATAACAGTAGGATACTCCTGAATAACATCAATTATGGTGGCCGACATGCCTCACACGTACCACCACAAATCACACTCATAACTTGATCGCGCTGAAGGAACTGATCTCCACCACCAATATGCCAACTCAATTCTGGCTAACCAATCTATCTTTTTTCGATTTACCCTGATCGCCTTAGAAGCAATAACAACTCTCTTCAGCACATAGCACTCTACATCCGCACTCATCCCGAGTGACCTTGAATCACGAGGCCATGCTGTCTCAAATCCCACGAATAATTTCTGTCACACCTCCTTTTTACGCACACCTACCCCGAGGGATAAATGTACAAGGGAGTTTTTTCATTTTAAGTGACATTATTCGAAATGGGATTATTTATTTATTTCAGAGTCGCCACTTGGGAAAGGTTTTGGCTTTTGGTGTCCCAAGTCACCGGTTTATCTTGAATCCCAAATCGAGGAAAATTTTGACTTTCCAAATGAAGTCTGCGAACCAGAAATTCTAAGTAAGGAATTCTGTTGACCCGAGGGAAGGTGTTAGGCACCCCCAGATCCCGTGGTTCTAGCACGGTCGCTTAAATTATTATAAATGGCTAAAATCTGACTTTTATACATGCTCCAATCTATAGTGCAATTTTATAATTATTTACCGCTTTTTAATTATTTTTTACGAAAGTGAACATTGTTTAAAAACATATTTTCGGATCACGTCACATGAAATGCACCCGGATTTTCGACACATTCTTATTCAACGTTTTTGGAATTGGGTTTGGGTTGCATGAAATGCACACCCGTATTTAGGAAAGTAAGATTATTTAAACGCGCCTAAAGTGACAAGCGTCTTTCTAACTTTGTGGGAGGTCGTGGAATTCGCTAAACGGCACGCCCCAAGTTCTAAGTATTTTAAGTAATTAATGAGTGCCCCGCAATTTGTATATTTTTGTTTGGCGAGGCTCGTCTCACTTTTATTATTTACAGGCCAACCTAAAGCAAACTAAGATTTTCTATTTTTTATTTTTAATTAGTCTCTATAAAAGCTAAATAATTTACATTTATAAATTCAGGCTTCAAATTCAAGTCTGAATTCAATAGAAAGGGAAAACCCTTTTAATTTGAACGCGCTACTTAATTTGAAACCCAAATTTACATTTGCGAAATAATTCCCTCTTTTCCTAAGATAATTTTTAGAGGGGTTTTGATTTGTAAAAATTTTTTGAGCCTACAAATTAGCCCAAACATGAAAGCAATTTAGTCATATGAGCCAGGCAGGGTTCCGTTTGGATCACTAACAATTGATAGAAATTGGTGTTGTATCAATCAAGTCCAGCCAACATTTGAATAAACAGATAATTGAGCATATTGAATGACAATTTTTGCTCCTATTTCGATGCTTACTTAACTAAAACGAGAATTGGCACTAAAACTCTGTAATCACTCTTTTACAATTCCTATACTACTAGATTTTACTCATATTAACAACACATGTATAAACCCGAAATGATCTAGAGCTGAATTAACATAAAACGAGATCTGAATGCTGAAAGTGAGCTCACGTAAAGCCTGCAACCCAATTATCAATTACAAGACATATTTTAAACCTTGAACTTCAGATCACACATGAATTACTAAGTTCAGTTCAATGCCTAAGAATTAATTATACATGGAATTATCAAGGCTAACAACAAATCATAGTTTCAACAGCCTATCAATATACACATTAACTCATGAGTAGACTTAAAGGTTCAGAAATAGTCTTAAACTAACCAGCAAATACAAAGTTACGGCAATATTCATTCAAAGCTACGACAGAATGACACAGTCCAGTTCAGAAATACAAAATGAGAACAAAATTATTTTAAAGCTACAACAGAATGCTATTTAAACAGTAGTAGAGCTATCAAACAACTAGCAACAAATGAAACTGCTCTTCATTTCATTTCCCCAGCTGGTGATTTACATGAAGTTTAGAACATATACCTGATAATGTGAAGAAAACAAAAGCAGCAAAGTCAAGGGTTCAACAGTAGTAACAAACAGCAGTAGCAAGTTCAGATCCTAGGAAATAGTGCGCCAAATCAATTCAAAATCGTGAAATGCAACCAAGAATACTAAGGACCCAATTTTGGATTCACAATTAAACCAACAAACTCAAAATTCAAGCTAAATGAATGAAGCTCAAACCATTTCAAGGTCCCAACAGTTAAGGAATTGATTCAAGGAGAGAAAATTTTCAGATTTAGCGAATTGAAACTTAAATGAACAGTGCTCAAATTTCAGCTGTTTTGATCTTCTGGTTTTTTATTAGCTCTCCAAATCTCTCTCCATTTCTCCTCTTTAGCACTATAGCTCTCAGATTTTCCCTCTTTTTTTTCTCAGTGTGTCTGTGTGTCTCTATATCTGAATTCCCCAGAAGCTCTCTTTCTTCTGTCTGTACCTTCCAACTCTTTTATATCCCTTCCCAACTCTTTTCTCTCCTGATTTTAGGCAACTAGTGGATCATTAACTTAACTTGTTTTAGGCCTTAAAATCAGAAATGTTGTTTCCACTACTAGTTGTCTTTTTATTATTTTAATCCACTTATCTTTGTCCCTATTCAGTCCACTAATAGACCTTAATATTCAACAGCCTTTAAACAAGCATATTTAAGTGATTTAAATCCCCAAAACACCCCTGAAAATACTGCATTCACTACCTATCAGCTATAACCAAATTCATCTAATTAATAACTTGAATACCAATTAACCCAAACTAATTCCTAATTAAACACCTGATTGAATCTACATCAGCTATAATCAATACAACTTATCAAGCTCAATCACTTAGCCATGTGAACTGACTCCTAACAAGTATATCAAAACTAAATTCGATACAGAACCATATCAATTCAGGCTTGCATTCAGATTGGACCAAATAGTATTCAAATCAGAACCAATGATTCAAAACCACATACATTGGATTACTAAGGTCAGATTGATCACACAGATGCAAGAAATAAACTAACACAATTCTAAGTCAAACCTATACAAAATGCAAGATCACTGTCAATATATTGACAATGAGCCCTGAAGCTAAGTGCCTCAGGATTAGTACATACAACACTCGACATCAAACCATTTGACGAGAACTACTGGACTACAAACAAAAATTAAATTAATCGACGAAACTATTTATAACATATGTCATTAATTTATAGAAGAAAACCGACCAAGTAAATGGTCGGATGGAGAAGGAAGAAAATGATGAATAAAAGACGAATTATAATGAAACTTAATCAGACAGGCATTAATAACAACAAAAGGAAAAACAAAGAAGCAGAAATACCTCGAAATTTTAGACCAAATTCCATTCCATATGTTTCTTCGAAATTGGTTCCCAGTTAGTATTACATGCCTATTTCATCAGAAATAGGCTTATAATACTAACTAGAAACCTATTCGATCCTGATAACTTCGAAACAGTATCGACCCGCTGAACCCTTCGTCATTCGACAAATGTTTCTTGTATTCGAGCCAAGTTGGTTAAGGATTAGGAGTGAGGAGGTAAAGGGGACTATTGGGTGTGACTCTGGGAGGGTTTGGTGATAGCGCCACCACCAGGGATTTTAGGGCGGCGCTTAGGGTTCTTGGCTTTGATTCGTTATTCGACGAATTCCAGGTTGATTCGAGGGGAACTAATGTTGTTATGGCGGTGAGGGAGGTCCAGGGGTGGCATGGTGTTGATTTGGTGGCCATTAGACAAACTTGGGTTGGGCCTGATTCTTTGATTGGATATTCGAAGAGCCTGGCTCGGATTCGAAAATGATGGTGTGGAGATTTGGAATGGGGAGGTTGAGGTGAATAAGTGGTGTAAATTTGGGAGGGGTTAGACCACCGAAACCACCGTGAGGCAATTTTTGGTGGGCGGAGCTCGGTGGTTGAAGGCGGCGTTACACGGGTCATCTCTGAGGTTAGAGACGAAGGGGTTAAGGGGTCGGCTTTAGGGGTGTGGGGTGAGGTTTGGGAATATATAGTGGGGTGAGGATTTAATCCTGGCCATTTGATCAAACGAGATCAACGGCCTGGATTAATTTGTTAATGAGGAACGATGTCGTTTGATTTTAGTTAGGGGCGGACCGGGCATGGGAATGGATCGGATCTGGAGACGGGTTTGGGAGATGGGACTAGGGCCGTTGGATTGATGTGGATTAAACGGTTGGGATTAGTCGACTTGAAACGTCGTCGTTTCATTAAGGCCAGAAATGGACTAAACCGTTCGATCTAACGAGATCAACGGTTCAGATCAAATGTGACAAAAGGATGTCGTTTGGTTTGATCTCTAAGATTGGTTGGACTGGACCGGACCGGGTGAGGCAAATGTTTTGGGCCTGGATTTGGTTAGATTTGGACAGCCCGGTCCTATTTTTCTCCTTATTTCAATTTTCTCTTCTTTTTCTTTCATTTTAATTTTTAATTTAAAACATTAAAATCCTAGATTAAATTGTAAAAATCAAATTAATTTTTTCTAATAATTAACACACAAAATTAAATACCAATTTAAAATAAAATCACACAACTAGACCGTTAAACGATAAAATGCAAAGTACATTATTTTCGTGACTTTTTCGTTTTTGTAAAACAAATTACTTAATTAATCCTAACTGTAAAATTAAACCAAAAGATGCAAATGCAACATATTTTTGTATTTTATATTAATTTAAACAAATAGACATGCACAAACAAATGCAAACAATAACACAAAAATTCATAACAATTGCAAACTATCAAAAAATATTTTATTTTGGATTTCTTTTGGAGTAATTCGTACAGGGCAAAAATCACGTGCTCACAGCTGCCCCTCTTTGTCCAGAAACATGAAGAGTTTTGGTGCAAAGATAAAGTGAGTGGATACGAGCGATTTTTGCCCGTCTGAGTACTCCGTGTGAAGCATATTTTGATAGACTTGACCGAACCTTTGCTTCAAAAGGTCTCCTACATATCCCTGGCTAAAAGGGAATCAGGTCAATGTAGTTCGGGAAGTTTTGGTAGCTGGGACTACCATGAAGCTGTGGTTTCACTGTTATTGATGTTGTTGCTGCTGCTACTGCTTACTGACCTCCTTATTACACCAAAAGGAAAATCGAACCTAAGCTAGCTATGTCTATCAACTATGACTTACAAGATTCCTATCTATAATTCTTTTGAAACTTGATCTTGAGTCTTAGCTGATTTTGCTGTAGAATTCGATCCGAATCTTGATGCTCGCGGGTTATAGGTGCTTATTTCTTTCTGTAGCATTGAGCAAAACAGGATTGGCGGGGCTTGCGACTTCAATCACATTTCGAGCAGTCCGCACCTTTGTTTGCTCCAATATTTGAGCTCATTTCTTTTTTGTTCTTTTCTTCTCTTCTTTATTCTGGATTGAAACTCACTCTGTAGGTCATCTCGAACCCTGTGCCTCGAGGTCAAACCTGCTCGGACACCACAATAAACAAACGAACAAAATTTTTCTGCCCCAGTTTACTAGGAAAATTTCGTGAGTTATTTTGCATTAAAAATATGCGGGACCGATGGGGGGATTGGAAACCCTATGTCTAAAGAGACGCAACTCAGGTATTGGAACCCTAATGTTTGCAAAAAGGAAAAACGCTCAACTCAAGGATTGGAGACCTAATGTTGGCTAAAGGAAACTCGCTCAACTCAGGGATTGGAGCCCTAATGTCGGCTAAAGGAAAACACTCAACTCAGGGATTGGAGCCCTAATGTTGGCTAAAGGAAAGACGCTCAACTCAGGGATTGGAGCCCTAATGTTTGCTAGGAAAAATCGCTCAACTCAGGGATTGGAGCCCTAATGTTGGCTAAGGAAAAATCGCTCAACTCAGGGATTGGAGCCCTAATGTTGGTGAAGGATAAAATGCTCAACTCAGGGATTGGGGCCCTAATATCGGCTAAGAAAGTCGCTCAACTCAGGGGTTGGAGCCCTAATGTTGGCTAAAGGGAACTCGCTCAACTTAGGGATTGGAGCCCTAATGTCGGCTAAAGAAAACTCGCTCAACTCAGGGATTGGAGCCCTAATGTTGGCTAGGAAAACACTCAACTCAGGGATTGGAACCCTAATGTTGGTTAAGAAAAACACTAAACTCAGGGATTGGAGCCCTAATGTTGGTGAAGGAAAGACGCTCAATTCAGGGATTGGAGCCCTAATATCGGCTAGGAAAGCTGCTCAGCTTAGGGATTGGAGCCCTAATGCCGGCTAAGAAACACTCAACTCAGGGATTGGGCCCTAACGTTGGTTAAGGATCGACCGCTCAATTCAGGGATTGGAGCCCTAATATTGGCTAAGGAAAACACTCAACTCAGGGATTGGAGCCCTAATGTTGGTGAAGGAAAGACGCTCAACTCAGGGATTGGAGCCCTAATGTTGGCTAAAGGAAAAATCGCTCAACTCAGGGATTGAAGCTCTAATGTTGGCTAAGGAAAAATCGCTCAACTCAGGGATTGGAGCCCTAATGTTGGTGAAGGATAAAATTCTCAATTCAGGGATTGGGGCCCTAATATTGGCTAAGGAAGTCGCTCAACTCAGGGATTGGAGCCCTAATGTTGGCTAAAGGGAACTCGCTCAACTCAGGGATTGGAGCCCTAATGTCGGCTAAAGAAAACTCGCTCAATTCAGGGATTGGAGCCCTTATGTTGGCTAAAGGAAATTCGCTCAACTCAGGGATTGGAGCCCTAATGTTGGCTAAGGAAAAATCACTCAACTCAGGGATTTGAGCCCTAATGTTAGCTAGGAAAACACTCAACTCAGGGATTGGAGCCGTAATGTTGGTTAAGGAAAACACTCAACTCAGGGGTTGGAGCCCTAATGTTAGCTAAAGGAAAAATCGCTCGACTCAGGGATTGGAGCCCTAATGTTGGCTAAGGAAAAATCGCTCAACTCAGGAATTGGAGCCCTAATGTTGGCTAAGGAAGTACCGGGTTGGTATTGGGAATTCTAAACTATCTTCTTTTGGGATTTTCTTCTTTTGTTATCTTTTTTTTTTGTTGATAAAAAGCAAGAAAGAACTTGGAGGAAACTTACCTTTTGCATTGATTATTTATTGCAAAACTGCTTCAGCACTTGCGCGTTTTTCTTTCTTTTGGGCTGCACCTGCTTCTTGCATGGCTGCTTTTGAGGCTACCTGTTTTAAACTTCCAAGCAAAGAACAATTGTCAGTTTGAAACGGTGGTTGGTTTAGTGGCCTTGATCGACTTAATTGCTTGATCCCGGCCTCATTTCCGTTGAGAACTTTGCCGTTGATTGGCTTTGAGGGCGACCCTTTTTCAAACTTGGTAAGACTCAAATTTCAGGATTTCATGATGATTCGCCCGTGTAAGGCTTCGGTTCTTTCATCTCATTCTGCTTTCCAGACCCTTGACTTTGACTTTCTTTCTTTTCCAATATCTTTACTTTGGAGGTAATCAAATAGCATGATCAACCAGGATTGGACTGACGCACCACTGAGGCTGGGTATTTTCTTTAACTTTTGCCAGGCGGAGCCCAATAGAGCCAATCCTGCCACCTTTCTTTGTAGTAATTCCGGAATTCAGAGTTAAACCGAAAGGGATTCAAGGAAAAGCAAACAAAGAGTGGGAAAATGAATTTAAAATAGGAGCGTCCCTTTCGGGGGAAAAGAAGGACTTATCTGGGGTGCATGCTAACTTCAAGTGGACATGACATGCTTCTTGGACTGGATGCCCGACCCGCACCAACTTCCAATTTTATAAATCCATTGATCCGCACTTTCGAACCAGGGAACCTTGCCAGGACTTTTAGTGATGAAATATCCTTTTTTGTTTGATAGCGCCCTTTGCGGGTTTTTGCTAATCGACCTCTCTTATTTCTCTTCTCACCATCGCCCAATAGTGCTCTTTGCGAGTTTTCACTACACGAGGCTCTCTAATTTTTGGTTTCTCTAACTCCCGTCGCCTCATGGTGACCGAAGGTTTTCACCGATAAGACTCTCTCATTTATTTTTCCCAATTTAGCATGCATCAGCTTTCAATCTATGATATTTCTTAACACTCACGCCTTTGGCAATTGATCCGAAGGATTTGCGCTTGGTTTTGGGTAAAAGAATTGTGGATGGGATTACAACTTTGGAATCATTTGGTGAGCTCATGGTCGAACCATTATAACATCTGCCCCAGTTTCAGCTTCGGGGAAATTTGGATTTTTGGTGTGGTGTGACTGAACCCCAGATAGAGGCTGCCTACGTATCCTTTCGGAATCAAGTCAGAACGTAGTTCAAACAAATCATTTTTTTTCAACGGTGCTTTTGGATTCCAAAGAGGGTAGCCAAAGAAATGTAACTGGCTCAAAAGGGCTTGCAAAAGGGCTGACAGTGTTTGGGTAGCCTAAATAAAAGCCTTCATCATCTCAAATTCACAAAGACATCACCGAAGCAGACTCAGACATAGTATCTTTTGACTACGTCCGCATTTACAGCTGTTTCAGGATCATTTCCTTCAATATCACCCAGATATAACACTCCTCTTGGTAATATCTTCCTGATGATGTACGGACCCTTCCAATTAGGAGCAAATTTTCCTTTTGCTTCCTGGTGATGGGGAAGAATGCGCCTTAACAGTAGCTGACCGACTTCAAAATTCCTGGGTCGTACTTTCTTGTTGTAAGCACGGGCCATTCTTTGTTGGTACGACTGCCCGTGATAGACCGCAGCCATTCGCTTTTCATCAATTAAGGTCAACTGCTCCAATAGAGTCTTAACCCATTCGCTATCTTCAATCTCCGCTTCAACAATTGTCCGGAGAGAAGGAATTTCTACCTCTGCGGGTATCACAACCTCGGTCCCATAAACCAACAAGTACGGGGTTGCTCCTACCGATGTGCGCACTGTAGTGCGATATCCTAGTAAGGCGAAAGGCAACTGTTCATGCCACTGTCTGGAACTCTGGATTGCCTTTCTCAAAATCTTTTTGATGTTCTTGTTTGCTGCTTCAACAACGTCGTTGGCTTTGGGTCGATAAGGAGTGGAGTTCCTATGCGTTATCTTGAATTGTTCGCATACATCCTCCATCAAACGACTATTTAGGTTCGCTGCATTATCTATGATGATAGTTGGAGGAATACCAAAATGATAGATAAGATTTGAATGTACAAAATCCACCACGGCTTTTTTAGTGACCTATTTGAGAGTGATAGCTTCGACCCATTTTGTGAAGTAATCAATAGCAACCAATATGAATCTGTGCCCATTCGATGCTTTTGGCTCAATCGGACCAATGACGTCCATACCCCATGCGACAAAAGGCCAAGGTGCTGACATAGGATGTAGCTCTATTGGAGGTGCATGAATCAGATCTCCATGTACCTGACACTGATGGCATTTCCAGATGAAGCTGAAGCAATCTTTCTCCATAGTTATCCAATAATACCCGACTCGTAGGATTTTCTTGGCCAAAACATACCCATTCATGTGAGGTCCACACACACCTACGTGTACTTCATGCATGATCTTTCTGGCTTCTTCGGTATCAACACATCTTAATAAATTGAGATCCGGGTTCCTCTTGTACAAGACATCACCACTTAAGAAAAAACCTATTGCATGTCATCTAATGGTTCTCTTTTGATCCCCACTAGCTTGCTCTGGATATTCTTGCATTTTCAGAAAACTTTTGATGTCGTGGTACCATGGTTGGGTGTTTGGCTCTACCTCAATCGTATGACAATAGCCATGCCTTTCCCTGATTTGGATTTCCAAGGGATCAATGTGAGCATTGCCTGGGTAGGGCAATATTGCGGCCAGAGTGGCGAGTGCATCAGCCAGTTCATTGTGACACCGAGGGAAGTACCTAAACTCTATCGATTTGAACCGCCTGCTAAGATCTTCCACATGCTGTCGATAGGGGATAAGCTTAATATCTCGGGTTTCCCATTCTCCTTGGGCTTGCCGGATAATCAGATCTGAGTCTCCCATAATCAATAACTCTTCAACATCTTGGTCAATCGCCATATGCATACCCATGATACAGGCTTCATATTCAGCGGTGTTGTTTGTGCAGAAAAACCAAAGCCTGGCTATGGCTGGATAGTGCTGACCAGTGGGTGAAATCAAGATTGCCCCAATTCCTACACCTTTTATGTTTACCGTCCCATCAAAGAACATTTTCCAAGCATGTGTGTCTTCAGAGGTGGCCTCTATTGAATTTACCTCTTCATCTGGGAAGTAAGTGTTTAATGGTTGGTATGCATCATCAACCGGGTTTTCAGCCAAATGATCTGCCAATGCCTGAGCTTTCATTGTTGTGCGAGTGACATAGACTATGTCAAATTCAGTGAGCAGAATCTGCCATTTTGCTAATTTCCCTGTGGACATCGGTTTTTGAAATATGTATTTCAAAGGATCTAATCTAGTTATGAGGTGGGTGGTGTAGGCATGCAAGTAATGTCTCAACTTTTGAGTGACCCAAGTCAAAGCACAACAGGTTCTTTCCAATAGAGTATACTTAGCTTCATAGCTTATAAACTTCTTGCTCAAATAATAGATCGCCTGCTCTTTCTTCCCGATTACATCGTGTTGCCCGAGGACACAACCAAAAGAATTTTTGGAGACCGTCAGATACAAGAAAAGAGGCCTCCCAGGCTCTGGTGGGACCAAGACGGGTGGATTTGACATATATTCTTTGATCTTATCAAAGGCTTCTTGACATTCATCTGTCCACTTGACTGCTGCATCTTTCTTCAATAATTTGAATATGGGCTCACATGTGGATGTCAGTTGAGCAATGAACTGACTGATATAGTTTAATCTGCCTAACAAGCTCATCACATCTTTCTTGGTTCTCGGAGGAGGAAAATTCCGAATAGACTTTATCTTTGTTGGGTCTAACTCGATACCTCTCCTGCTGACTATAAAGCCCAAAAGTTTACCAGAATGGACCCCGAAGGTGCATTTAGCCGGATTCAACTTCAGATTATATTTGCGCAACCGTTCAAAGAATTTCCTCAAATCTCAAACATGGTCATCCCGGGTTCTGGACTTCATGATCACGTAGTCCACATATACTTCTATTTCCTGATGCATCATATCATGGAAAATGGAGGTCATGGCCCTTATGTAGGTCGCCCCAGCATTCTTCAAACCAAACGGCATGACTCTATAACAATATGTACCCCATGGTGTGGTAAAGGCTGTCTTTTCGGCGTCTTCTTCGTCCATCAATACCTGGTGATATCCGGCGTAACAATCCACGAAGAACTATATCTCATGTTTGGCGCAGTTATCAACAAGGATGTGGATGTTGGGCAAAGGGAAATTGTCTTTGGGACTTACCTTGTTCAAATCTCTATAATCCACACACACCCGGGTCTTCCCATCTTTCTTTGGAACTGGAACTACATTAGCCAACCATGTAGTATATTGGACCACTTGGATTACCCCTTTTTCAATTGTTTTGTGATTGCTTCCTTGATCTTATCACTGATGTCAGTTTTAAATTTTCTTTGCCTTTGCTGGACTGGAGGGCAATTGGGGTAAGTTGGCAATTTGTGAACCACCAGATCAACACTTAGTCCTGGCATGTCGTCGTATGACCAAGCAAACACATCTTTGAACTCAAACAGGAGTTGGATTATTG
>MU762163.1:7477-76012 GCA_026770625.1 Nicotiana glauca | reverse complement strand
ACTTGTCACGACCCCAACCTGGTCGTGATGGCGCCCAGCACACTACTAGGCAAGCCCGACCATTTATATCAATAATCCTGTTAATTAAACAGATGAAGATAAATATCATTTAAATAAGAATCTAAAATACCGGAAATAATGCGGAACATCTAACAAAATACCAACTCTGCCTAACTAGGACCCGGTGTCACGACCATGAGCCTCTAATGACAGAATAGTATCCCACTACAAAGTCTGTCTAATACTGATAATACGGAAATAAAGGATAAAGATAGAGGGGAGAATCATCGGCTGCGAACGCCCTGCAGCTACCTCAAATACTCCCAGAAAGAACTCTGGATCAGCTGGAATCACTCAGCCTGAGATTGCCCTGGATCTGCACACAAGGTGCAGGGAGTAAAGTGAGTACTTCCAACTCAGTGAGTAATAAACATAACTAAAGCCTGAAAGTAAGAAAACGCAGGAAATGTACAAAGTACTCTACATCTAGCAGTTCATATAAAATCTAGCGGAAAAATAAGGTATACAACAAATAATACAGTCAAGAAATAATGCATGAAAAGAATGCAACACGTATAATGGTACACTCCAGTACCCGCTGCGGCGTGCAGCCCACTCCACTTATTTAACGTCGACGGCGCTCACTGGGGGTGTGTACAGACTCCGAAGGGGCTCCTACAGCCCAAGCGCAATATCAGCCAGGTATTGGCATAAAACATGCTCTCGGCCTCAATATCAATATATAATAATCGCTACGGCGTGTAGCCCGATCCATATCAAGGAAACATCCTCACCACTGGGTCCCCGACCCATCTCAGTCAAATAAGTCCACAACCAATCGAGCGTGACATACTATAGGGATCTCAGCCCTCATATCCTTTTCATTTAAGGTTCAAGTATAAAATACAGTTATTATATTATTTTTAATATTTGAAAACATGACTGGGAATTTATGTTATGCATACAAGTGAGGAAAAACACATAAAGATCCTCTAAGGATTCTACAGGTCGGCACAAGGCCCCAAACACGGCAATAAGCCCAATCCACAGTGATAAAGTATGCGTCTCCATCGCTCATAAAGAAGAAATCATACTGGGATAGATCAAGTCTCAATCCCTAACCGTAACTGACCCCGCACTCACCGTAGAATGTGTGTCACGCCTCAATATAGTGTCACGATGTGAAAGTCCGGGGTTTCAAACCCTCAGAACAGCAGTTACATCAATTACTCACCTCAAACAGGCTAAAGAACTAGTCCACCAAGCCTTTTCCTCTAGAATCAACCTCCTCGCGCGTCGAATCTAGTCAAAACCACAACGAATACGTTACAATAGGCTAATGGAACATAACCCAATTGAAAAAACTCGAAAAATACACAAAAACACGAAGTTGGAAAAACCCGAGCCCCGGGCCCACTTCTCAAAAAATTATGAAATTCATATCACCGGAATCCTCGTCTCGCCACGAGTCCGTACATATAAAATACACAAGAATCGAAGTCCATTTGACCCCTCAAATCATATATTCAAACCTTCTTAGGTTTCAAGCCCTAACCTCCATTTTTACCCTTTAATTCCTTGAAATTCCGTGATTAAATTCATGTTTTTAAACCATAATAACATAATCCGAGTCCAAATATTCATACCTGATGAAATCCCTTCGAATCATCTTCAAAATCGCCCAAAAACCCGCTTGTTCGAAGTCCAAAATGTTTTCTTCTTTTTCCAAGTTCGCGAACACTGTTCACTATAACACATGCCCGATTTCCGCTTCTACGGTCTCTTGACCACACCTGCAGTTCCGCTTATGCGTTCTAACTTAAAGCACCTGGGATCGCTTCTGCGACCCAGCATTCCGCTTATGCGGTTTCCATCAACCGCTTCTGCGGTCTTTTAACCGCTTACGCGGTCCCGAAAAAGCGACCCCTCTTTCGCTTATGCGGAAAAACCCTGGGCCTCACCTGTCCGCTTCTGCGGCTGCCCCACCGCATATGCGGAACCGCTTAAGCGGCTCCTTTTCTGCAGATGCGGAAATACCAGAAGGGTGAAAAATCTGACTGCAACAATTGCTTAAAACCCCCGTTTAACCATCCGAAATCACCCCGAGGCCCCCGGGACCTCAACCAAAAGCACCAACACATCCAACAACCTTATTAAAACTTGTTCCAATCCTCAAAACACGTCAAACAATGCTAAAACCATTAAAACACATTGGATTCAAGCCTAGTTTTCATCAAAACTTCCGAAATGCGCATTCAATCAAAAACCCGACGAAACGACGTCCGAATAACCTGAAAATTTGCAGACATATCCAAAATCACCTAACGAAGCTACTGCAACTTTCGGAATTCCATTCTGACCCTCGGATCAAAATCTCACCTATCAACCGGAATTCGCCAAAATTCAAACTTCGCCAATTCAAGCCTAATTCTACACCGGACCTCCAAATTCGATTCCGATCGCACTCCTAAGTCACAATTATCCCCCGAAACTAACCGAATCATCAGAATTCCATTCCGAGCCCTCTAACTCACAAGTCAACATCCGGTTGACTTTTCCAAACCAACCCTTCCTTAAAGAGACTAATTGTCTCATTTCCAACCAAACTCTAATCCGAATTACTTCAAATTTACCAAACACATAAAATGAAACATGTATAAGCATTAAACGGGGAAAACGGGATGGAAATACATGAGACGACGGGTCGGGTCATCACAGTACATATCAACGCATTTAAGTAGAGTATATCACGGAAGAGTTCCACATAAATAACATGAGCACATTATTCTGAGGTCGTAGGGACCGGTCCAACATAATAATAATTGTGCACTGCTAGAGGGTCAAATGGCGCGAACCATAGATGCATTTATTTCTACCGAGGCGATCGGCCCGGTCCACAAATAGCAATTATTTTATCAAGTAAGCACACATTGCTCATTTATAGTCAAATAAATTCATAAAAGTTCTCAAGTAAGTGCGTACATCCGTTTATATGTATTTACAATTTCTAGCATGTCCTAAGTGATCTCAGTACCAAGCAAGAACGTAAATATTTGCAAATATGGCATAATACGGGTCCTAAACAACCCGGAAAATTAGCATAATAGTTTCTACGCACGGACTCTCGTCACCACGTACGTACGTAGACCCCACATATAGTCACATACATTTATTTAATTAACCTAGGGGGTTATTTCCCTCTTACGAAGTTAGAAAGGAGACTCATCTTGCTCTAAAGCTTACTTCCAATTTCAAGAACACGCTCAAACCTTCAATTCTGAGCCGAACGATCCAAAACTATTCAAACGGGGTAAGAACTAGTCAATATAACTCAAGAGTTCATATTCTAACTATTAAAGTCATAGTCATTTCCCAACCCTAAATACGAGTTTCCTAAAAATTCATCCCAGGGCCCACGTGTCCGGATTTCGAAAATTCTCGAGGGAAGTTATTACCCATAACCTAAGGATCAAGAATATATGATTTTTACTTTATTCCATAACGAATTTCGTGGTTAAATCTTGTTTTTATTAAAACCCTAGGTTTTACTCTAAACTCATAATTTTCATTAATTTACATGGTGTAATCTACCCATAAACTATGTATTAAACTCACATTATATAGAAATAACTTACCTCACAATTCTAGGCTGAAATCCCCTCTTTGGAAGCTCCCAAATTGCCAACGAATGAAATGTGTCAAAAATGACACATTTCCCATATTAAATAAAGGCACTGCCTTCAGCGATTTCTGCATCTGCAATTAGGGGACTGCATCTACGTTCTCGCTTCTACGAGGAAAGGTCCGCATCTGCGGTCAGGGGGCCACTTCTGCAGTTCCGCTTCTGTGGAAAAAGAGCCGCATCTACGGTTCCTGGTCTCCTCCCCTTGGGCCACACCTGCAAGGGCTTGGCCGCTCCTGCGGTCTCGCACTTGCGGCTGGCCAACCGCAGGTGCGGTTATGACAGATGCCTGGAGCTTCATCTCCTTCCAAAATTTTCTAACTTAACTCGAGCCTCGTCCAATTGACGATCGGGATCCCCGAGGCCCCATTCGAACATACCGACAAGTTTGAAATTATAAAACGGACTCGCTCAAACCCTCAGAATGCCTGAAACAACGATAAATCTAAGAATCTCCCCTAAAACCAATTGAATCAAACTTATGAACTTCAAGTTCTTTAATTCACATCCAATGTAGCAAAACACACTTATACTACTCGGATTGACACCAAATTTTGCGTGCAAGTCTTAAATGACATTACAGAACTATTCCTGGTCTCGGAATTCTGTTCGAACCTTGATAACATTAAAACCCGCTCCAAACCAAATATTTAAGAACTTCAAAATCCTTAAGGAATCAAAATTCACTATTGGGCGCCAAAATGCTTCCGGGTCATCCAAAATTCGATTCGGACATACGCCCAAGTCTGAAATCATCATACGAACCTAATGGAACCTTCAAATCTGGATTTCGAGGTCGTTTACTCAATATGTTGACCAAAGTCAAACTTGGCCTTTTAAGCCAACCCTAAGGAACCAAGTGTTTCGATTTCAACCCAGACTCTTCCACATCCCGAACAAACCATCCCCGCAAGTCATAAATTAGTAAAAGCAAGTATGTGAAGTCTTATTTAGGGGAACAGGGTTTTATAAAGCAAAACTATCAGTCAGGTCGTTACATTCTGCACCTCTTACAAAAAAGTTCGTCCTCGAAGGGGTTTAGATTCATACCCAAAGTGCTAAATAAGCGTAGATATCTGTCCCACATGTCCTCCTCGGACTCCTAGGTCACCTCCTCGACTGTTTGGCCTCTCCAATAGATCTTTACCATAGAAATACTCTTGGATCTCAACTGGCGATCCAGTCTATCAGAAATGGCAATTGGCTCCTCTTAATACCCCAAGCTCTCATCTAGCTGAATAGTACTGAAGTCTAACATATGGGACAAGTCGGCGTGATATCTTTGAAGCATAGACACGTGAAAATGGGATGAACTCCCGATAAGCTCTCCCCAAATTGCCTCAACACCTCAAATAGGCCTATAAACCTGGGGTTCAACTTGCCCTTCTTCCCGAATCTCATAATACCTTAATCGGTTAGACTTTCAAGAGAGCTTTCTCGCTGACCATGAATGATACATCACACGCATTCTAATCCGCATAACTCTTCTGTCTAGAGTGTGCTGTGCAAAGTCTTTCCTGAATCAACTTAACCTTTTCCAAGGCATCTTTCCAAATCTGTACCATACAACTTAGCCTCACTAGGCTCAAACCACCCGATAGGAGAACGATATCGCCGACCGTATAAAGCCTCAAATAGAGCCATCTCGATGGTTGACTGATAACTGTTGTTGTTAGCAAACTTTGCCAAAGGCAAGAACTGATCCCATTGCCCTCCACAGTCAATCACACATACTCTGAGCATGTCCACTAGAATCTGAACAGTTCGCTCCGACTTCCCGTCGGTCATGCGGGTGAAATGTTGTGATAAGCTCTACACGGGTCCCCAACTTACTATGTACTAATCTCCAGAAATGGAAAGTGAACTGAGGGCCTCTATCTGATATGATGGTAACTGGCACACCGTGCAACCAAACTATCTCCCGAATGTATATCTAAGCCAACCTCTCTGAAGTATAAGTAGTCACAACTGGAATAAAGTGTGCCGACTTGGTCAACCTATCGAAAATGACCTAAACTATATCAAACTTTTGCAATGTCCGCCGAAACCCAACTACAATGTCCATAGTAATTCGCTCCTAGTTCCACTCAAGTATAGGAATCTGCTGAAGTAGGCCACCTAGCCTCTAGTGTTAATACTTAACCTGCTGGCAATTTAAACACCTAGCCACACACTCAACTATATCTTTCTTCATCCATCGCCACCAATAATTCTACCTCAGGTCACGATACATCTTCGTAGCACCTGGATAAATGGAATACCATTAACTGTGTGCCTCATGTAGAATCCTCTCCCTCAAGCCATTGACATTAGGAACATATAGGCGACCCTGGAGTCGGAGAACACCATCCTCGCCAATAGAAACCTCCTTGGAACTACCCTGTAGCACCGTCTCTCTGAGGACTGCTAAATGTGGATCATCGAACTGTCGAACCTTGATTTGACCCAATAATGAAGACTGAGCAATAACGCATGCAAGAACTCGGCTGGGCTCTGAAATGTCCAACCTCACAAGTCTGTTAGCCAAGGACTGAACGTCCAAAGCTAGTGGCCTCTCCTCTACTGAAATGTATGCCAATCTACCCATACTCTCTACCTTCCTACTTAAGGCATCTGCAACCATACTTGCCTTGCCCGGATGATGAAAAATGGTGATGTCATAATCCTTCAATAACTCAAGCCATCTACGCTGCCTCAAATTGAGCCCTCTGCTTGAACAAATGTTGTAAGCTGCTTGATCAGTATAAACCTCACATGACGCCCCCATACAGATAATGCCTCTATATCGTAAGAGCATGAACAACCGCTACTAACTCTAGGTCGTGCACTTGGTAATTCTTCTCATGAATCTTCAGCTGATGTGAAGCATATACAATAACTCACCCCTCCTGCATCAATACACATCCCAAGACAACGCATGAACTGTCGCAATATATCGTATACATCCCTGAACCAGAAGGCAACACTAGAACCCGTGCTGTAGTCAAGGATGTCTTGAGCTTCTGAAAGCTCGCCTCAACAATCATAGGACCAACAGAAAGGAGCACCCTTCTGGGTCAATATAGTCAAAGGTGATGCAATGGATGAAAAGCCCTGTAAAAATCGGAGGTAATAACCTGCCAGCCCTAGGAAACTCCTTATCTTAGTCACTGAAGTAGGACGTGGCCAACTCTGAACTGCCTCAATCTTCTTGGGATCCACTTTAATACCCTCTCCTGATACAATATGCCCCACGAATGCTACTGACTCTAGCCAAAACTCACACTTGGAGAACTTAGCATATAGCTTCTGCTCTTGCAAAGTCTGAAGCACTACTCTCAAATGAGGCTCATGCTTTCCCAAGCTACGTGAGTATATCAAGATGTCATCAATGAAGACAATAACAAAGGAGTCAATATAAGGCTTGAACATCCTGTTCATCAAGTCCATAAACGCTGCTGGGGCATTAGTCAAGCCAAATGACATCACCAAAAACTCGTAATGGCCATGTCTAGTACGGAAAGCAGTCTTTGGGACATCTCAGTCCTGAATCTTCAGCTGATGATACCCTGATCTCAAGTCAATCTTAAAGAACACCCTAGCACCCTGCAAGTGGTCAAATAAATCATCAATGCGCGGAAAAGGGTACTTCTTCTTGATGGTAGCCTTGTTCAACTTACGGTAATCAATGCACATCCGCATAGTCCTATACTTCTTCTTCACAAATAACACTGGTGCACCCCAAGGTGATACACTCAGTCTCACAAACCCCTTTGCTAACAACTCCTCCAACCGCTCCTTCAACTTTTTCAACTCTTTTGGAGTTATACAGTACGGTGGGATAGATATAGGCTGGGAACCTAGAGCCAAATCAACACAAAATCAATATCACAATCTGGTGCATGCCTGGAAGGTCAGAAGGGAACACATCGGTAAAATCCCATACCATTAGAACTGAATCAATCGTCAGAGACTTTGCGGTGGTGTTCCGAACATAAGCTAGATAAGCCAAACAACCCTTCTCGACCATATGTCGAGCCTTCAGAAAAGAAATAACCCGACTAGATGTATTAACTGAGAAACCCTTCCACTCCAACCTTGACAACTCTGGTATCACTAAAGTAACAATCTTGGCATGGCAATCTAAGACGGCGTGATATGGGGATAACCAGTCCATGCCCAGGATGACCTCAAAGTTAATCATATCAAGAAACAAGAGATCTGCTCTAGTCTCAAAATCACATAATATGACCATACAGGACCGATAGATTTGATCCACAACTATAGAATCGCCCACAAGAGCGGACACATGAATATGGGTACTCAAGGACTCACGAGGAATATCAAGAAAATAAGCAAACAAAGATGATTCATATGAATAGGTAGACCCTGGATCAAATAGCATTGAAGCATCCCTACCGTAGATGGAAATGATACCTGTGATAACAACATCTTAGGCCAATACATCTGGTCTGGCCGGGAAAGCATAGATTTGGCTGGAGCGCAAGCTGGCTGGCCTCCACCTGACTGAGCAGTAGTTGGTTGACCTCTCCCTGCTTGGCCTCCACCTTTAGGACGGCTCCTACCAGTCTGTCCTCTACCTCTGGGTGGCTGGGCAGTAGTGCTGTAATCATAGGCTGCTAACCCTGCTGCACTGCCTTACCTCGAAGTCTAGGTCAGTATCTCCTCATGTGACTAAGGTCTTCGCACTCGAAATAACCCCTCTGTGCAGTGACCTGTTGCCCTGATGTATGACCCTGATGGCCTGTAGACCCACTGGAAGAAAACTGAATAGCCGGTTAGCAGTATGAACTCTCCGGTATGGCACTGAAGTAGGAACCAAAAGAACCCTGGGGACTTGAATACCTACTGGAAGTACCCTGGATAGCTGGCGAATGATAAGAAATTTCTGATATAGCGATGAAATAGGGGCGTAATGGAGAACCTCGAGGAGGTGGTGTTGCTGAATATGGGGGCTTGCTGGGCTCCCAAACTGACCTTGCCCCTAGCTAGGGCACCTCAAAACTCTTTATAGATTTGAGCCCTCTTGTCCTACTGCATCTGCTCTCTACCTCTCAAATTGTAGCCCTCAATCCTCCGAGAAATCTCCACTACTAGCTGATAAGAAGTCCCCATCTCCACCTCTCAGGCCATCTTGTCCCTAACACTAGAATGCAACCCTGCAACAAACCTCTGCACCCTTTCTGCGTCAGTAGGAATTATCATCAGTGCATGATGGGACAACTCAGAAAACCTCACCTCATAGTCGGTCACCAACTTCTGACCCTGCTCAAGCTGCTCAAACTGATACCACATCTCTTCCCCCTCAGAGGGTGGAATATAACTATCTAGGAAAAGCTATGTGAACTGACTCCAAGTAATGGGAGGAGTCTTGCTGGCCTGCCAAGAACATAAGGCTGCCACCATTTATGGGCCCTGCCCTCCAGCTGGAACGTAGTGAAGTCAACCCTATAAGACTCAAATATCATCATGTTGTGCAGTCTGTCCTTGCACCTATCAATGAAATCTTGGGCATCCTCATGATGCTCACCTCTAAAGATAGGAGGGTGTAGCCTAGTCCATATGTCTAATAATTTTTGTGTATCACCGTCTGCAATTGGTCTGGGCTCATATACTAGTGCGTTAACTGACTGATCCCCATTAATGGGCAGTGCACCCAGGGTCTGATACACTACAGTTACATGACTAGGAGCCTGAGCAGTAGGGGTCTGTGATCCTCCTCCCGCCTGAGATTTGGCTAGGTCTGCTAGAAATAAATCAGCCTGAGTCATGGAATCCATGAACAACAACATATGGCCCATGACCTCCTGGAAACCAGTGCTGTCATAAAGTTCGTTGGGGTAGGCTCAGCTCCGGGCACCTAGCCCTTCTCCTCAATGATAGGATCCCTCGCAAGATAAGCCCGTGGTGCAACTGGGGCAGCTTTGGGATGCCCTGGTCCCCTAACTCGAGTCGGTGCCCTCCCCCAGCTTCTGCCTCGACCTCTGGCAACGAGGGGAGCAGCTCCTCCCGGGCCTGGAACTTCTGCCATGCATGTCCTCACCATCTGTGAGAAAATAGAAGAAGAAAATTTAGTATACCATCAACTGCACGATGAAGATGAATAAAGAGTAGTTTCCTAACACCCTATAGCCTTTTGAAGATAAGTACAGACGTCTCCGTACCGATTAGCAAGACTCTATTAGGTATGCTCATGACTTGTGAGACCTACGTGAACCTAGCCCTCTGATACCATGTTGTCACGACCCAATTTCTATTATAGGCCGTGATGGCGCCCAACACCATTATTAGGCAAGCCAACTCTAATCAAATAGTGAATTCTCATTTATTTTACCAACCAATTCCGTCATTTATTAAATCTTAAATTTAACACAGCCAATAATTAACAAAAATCATAGTAATAGAGATACAACCCAAAATAATAGTCTACAATGTGTGTGCCAGGAGATAGAGTCACAAGTACTAGGGCAACTAGTAGAATGTACAAAAAAATACCACTATCCTACTGCATGAACCAGAATAGGCAGTACATAATAATAATAAAAGAAGAGAACTTTGGTATGCTGCTGAACGACTCAGAAGGGCCAGCCCACCGTGAAATCTCGATCAAGAATCAGGAATGCGCGCTGGACGGGTAGCTAGATGCACCTGCCTCTAGTCCTGTATAGTTAATACAGAAGCGTAGTATGAGTACATAAACAACATGTACCCAGCAAGTATCCAGTCTAACCTCAAAAAAGTAGTGACGAGGGGTCGGATCTTGCTGGACTGAAGGCCTACTCCCACACTAATGCTGCTGCTGCTACTGCCCGAAACCTGGATCTGTACAAAATAGCACAGAGTATAGTATCAGCATAACCGACCCCATGTATTGGTAGGTATCTAGCCTAACCCCGGCGAAGTAATGACGAGGATAGACCAGACTACCACATAAACATGTGCAACTTCATATACATACAGCGGAATCAAAATACAAAATAGATAAACAATATGGGGGTAAGTATGCTGTGGGAGTACAGTAACAAAGGAAAACAACACAACTCAATAGTATATAATGAAACAAAAATCAACGAGTGCACGACATCAGCCTTCGTGCTTTTACTCTTATACTCGCCAAGAAATAACATGTGCACAACATCACCCTTAGTGCTTTTAGTATCATTCATCACATATATCAATACAATCGGCATGGAATGGTACATCGTGCGGCACGGCATCACACTTCGTGCTTTAACACTCTTTTCTCATAATTAGCAAACAATGCAAGGCATCACCCTTCGTGCTTTACACTCTTTCCTTACCATAAACAACAATGCACGGCATCACCCTTCGTACTTTAACACTCTTCCTTACCCAAACAATAATCACAAACAAGGGCAAGGGAATAAATAAACGATAATGGAAATCCCGGTAAGGGAACACAAACAAGCAATTAGAAACCCGGCAAGGGTACAACATCAATAATCTCAACGCCCCGGCAAGGGAAAATAATCAATAATCAACCACGTCAAGGCAAGGGAACAAATCATTAACTCTTTACCTTTCGTTCACTTTCATCTCATAGTTCAGATGATCACTCGAGCCAATGCTCCAAAGATTTACTTGTCTCATATACCTTCACAATTGTATTTCAACTCGAGCCAACGCTCCACAAAGTTCAAAGGTCACAATTTCTTTCACAAGATCTTTACAACACATAGAAGCCATCAATTAAGCATGAAAGATATAACAAAATCCCAACTATTCGCAATTAAGGACTCACGGTCATGCTAGACACATATGGATAGAAACTCGTCACCATGCCTATACATCGTACTCGACACTTAGCAAGTAGCAAATAAGACTCAACTCCTATTCCCTCAAACTAGGGTTAAACCAAACACTTACCTCGATGCCTTGAACTCAACTCAAGCCTCAACTATGGCTTTACCCCGTTATTCCACCTCCGATTCACTCGAATTTAGCCACAAATTACTCAATTACTTTAATAAACACTAAATGAATCAATTTGAATGCATAAAAATAAATTTCCCAGGTTTTTCCAAAAAATTCCAAAATCGCCCCGGGCCCACGTGGTCAAAACTCGAGGTTCGAACCAAAAACCTGGTTACCCATTCCCCCACGAACTCAAATATGTAATTTGTTTTAAAATCGAACCTCAAATTGAGGTCCAAATCTCTAATTTTTAGAAAACCTAGGTTCTACCCAAAACCCCCAATTTCACCCATAAAAATCTTTGATTGTAAGTGGAAAACATGTTAAATGATGTTAATGATTGAAAGAATTGAGTAAAAATTGACTTACAATTGATTTGGGATGAAACTTGTTCTTGAAAAGTCGCCTAAGGAGTTGTATTTTGAAAGTGGGGTGAAAAATGGCCTAAAATTCGACCAAGTACGAAAATTGCTGGGCTGCAGATATGGGAATTATGAACTAGGGTTTGCAATTACGAACCTCGACCAAAAGTGGGAAATGTGAACTAGGGTTCGTATTTGCAAACCCTTAAGAAGAGCCCGGTATTCGCATTTGCGAACAAAAGGTCGCATTTGCGACCTGGCCATCTTCGCATTTGCGATCAAAAGGGTCACATTTGCGACCAAGTGCAAATTCCCCTGAGTTCGCATTTGCGAACAGGATGATCGCATTTGCGATCATAGGCCAAAGTCCCCAGGCTTCGCAATTGCGATGAAATACTCGCATTTGCGAGCTCGCACTTGCGATACACACTTCGCAAATGCGAAGATCACAGAAGAAACATACCAGATTTTCATTAAGTTCAAAATTGCAATCTGTGGCCTATCCAAAACTCACCCGAGCACTCGGAGCTCCAAACCAAACATACACACAACCTAAAAAAAATCCTACAGACTTATCCGTGCGATCAAATTGCCAAAATAACATCATATACATCGAATTAAGCCTCAAAATTCATAATTTCTTCCAAATTTTCATAAAACATCAAATTTTCCATTTTAAGCCCAAAACACATCAAACAATGTCCTTTTTCAACCAAACTTCACAGAAAAGCGCTTAAACCATATATAAGACTTGTACCAGGCGCCGGAACCAAAATACGGGCCCGATACCACAGTCTTTTAATCAAATTTCATTTCCAATTTCCTTAATTATTTCTAGAAAATAATTTTACACAAAAATTCATTTCTCGGGCTTGGGACCTCCAAATTCGATTCCGGGCATACGCCCAAGTCCCATATTTTCCTACGGACCCTCCGGGATCGTCAAATTACGGATTCGGGTCCGTTTACCCAAAATGTTGACCGAAGTCAAATTTATTCAATTTAATATCAAAATTTAGCATTGTTCTTACAAAATTCATATCTAAGCTTTCCGGCTATGTGCCCGGACTGCACACGCAAATCGAGGCAACCCCAAATGAGGTTTTCAAGGCCTCAAAGCACAGAATGAGTAAGGAAACAAGTGATGACCCTTTGGGTCGTCACAATCTCCACCTCTAAAACAACCGTTCGTCATCGAACGGACAAAAGAAAAAAGTACCTGAGTCGGGGAAAAGGTGAGGATAACGACTCCGCATATCAGACTCGGACTCCCAGGTCGATGTCTCAGAAGGCTGACCTCTCCACTGAACACGGACAAAAGGAAAACTCTTGGATCTCACTGACGAACCTGCCGGTCCAAAATAGCTACCAGCTCCTCCTCGTAAGACAAGTCCTTGTCCAACTAGATAGTGATTAAATCTAACACGTGGGCTGGATCGCCGTGATACCTCTGAAGCATGGATACTTGAAAAACTAGATGCATGGCTGATAAGCTAGGAGGCAATGCAAGTCTATACGCCACCTCTCCCACTCGATCAAGAATCTCAAACGGACCAATGAACCTAGGGCTAAGCTTGCCTTCTTCCCAAATCTCATCACACCCATCATAGGCGACACTTGGAGCAATATCCGCTCACCAACCATAAAAGCTACATCTCGAACCTTACGATTTGCATAGCTCTTTTGCCTAGACTGAGCTGAACAAAGCCTATCCTGGATGATCTTGACCTTGTCCAGGGCCTCCTGAACAAAATATGCACCCAACAACCGAGCCTCTCCCAGCTCAAACTATCCAACTGGAGACCGGCACCGCCTACCATATAAAGCCCCATAAGGAGCCATCTGAATGCTCGACCGGTAGCTGTTGTTGTAGGCAAACTACGCTAAATGCAAGAACTGATCCCACGAACCTCCAAAGTAAATAACACAAGCTCGGAGCATATCCTCTAAAATCTGAATAGTTCGCTCTGACTGACAGTCCGTCTGGGGCTGAAATGCTGTGCTCAAATCTATCCGTGTACCCAACTCTCGCTGTACCGCTCTCCAGAAGCGCGAGGTAAACTGCGTACCCCGATCAGAAATGATAGACACGGGCACACCATGAAGGCGAACAATCTCCCGGATATAGATCTCAGCAAACCTCTCAGAGGAATAGGAGACTGCCACAGGAATGAAATATGCCGACTTGGTCAGCCTATCAACAATAACCCATATCGCATCGAACTTTTTTCGAGTCAACGGAATCCCAGTAACAAAATCCATAGTGATCCGCTCCCACTTCCACTCAGGAAGCTCAATCCTCTGAAATAAACCACCAGGCCTCTGATGCTCATACTTAACCTGCTAACAATTCAAACAACGAGCCACATGTGCTACGATATCCTTCTTCATTCTACGCCACCAATTATGCTGCCGCAAATCTTGATACATCTTCGCGGTGCCCGGATGAATAGAGTACTTGGAACTATGGGCCTCCTCTAAAATCAACTCTCGAAGCCCATCCATATTGGGCATGCAAACCCATCCCTGCAATCTCAAAACTCCATCCGCATCTAAGGTAACCTGCTTGGCACCTCCTCGCTGCACCGTGTCTCTAAGGACATACAAATAGGGATCAATAAACTACTGATCACGGATACGCTCCAATAATGAAGAACGAGCGACCCACCGTGCAAGCTAACACACGACTGTGCTCAGAAATATCTAGTCTCATGAACTGATTAGCTAAAGCCTGAACATCCAAAGCAAACGGCCTCTGACTGATCGGAATATAAGTGAGACTGCCCTTAGTGGATGACTTCCTACTCAAAGCATCGGCCACTACATTGGCCTTCCCCGGATGATAAAAAATGGTGACATCATAATCCTTCAACAACTCCAACCACCTCCTCTGCCTCAAATTCAACCCCTTTTGCTTGAACAAGTACTGAAGACTCTTGTGATCAGTGAACACCTCACACGCCACGCTATACAAATAATGCCTCCAGATCTTCAATGCGTGAACAATGGCTGCCAACTCTAAATTATGCATTAGAGATTTCTTCTCATGAATCTTCAACTGCCTCAAAGATAGTCAATGACCTTCCCATCTTGCATCAACACTGCTCCAATCCAACACGGGAGGCATCACAATAGACTGTATAGGGCCCTGAACCTGTATGGAAAAATCAACACCGGTGCCGTAGTCAGACCTGTCTTGAGCTTCTAAAAGCTCGCCTCACACTCGTCCGACCATCTGAATTGGGCACCCTTCTGGGTCAATCTGGTCATCGAGGCTGCAATACCTCCACGAACCATCTGTAGTTGCATGCCAACCCCAAGAAACTCTGTATCTCTGTAGCTGATGCTGGTCTAGGCCAGTTCTTGACTGCCTCAATCTTCTTTGGGTCCACCTGAATACCCTCTACTGATACAACGCGACCCAGAAATGCAACTGAACTCAGCCAGAACTCACACTTGGAGAACTTGGCATATAACTGACTATCCCTCAGAGTCTGAAGAACCACTCTAAGGTGCTGCTCGTGCTCCTCCTAGCTACGAGAGTATACCAAGATATCATCAATAAAGACTATCACGAACATGTCCAAATATAGCCTGAACACTCGGTTCATCAACTCCATAAACGCTGCCGGGGCATTCGTCAACCCAAATGACATGACCAAGAACTCATAATGCCCATACCGAGTGCGGAAACCTATCTTAGGGACATCAAATGCCCTAATCCTCAACTGATGGTACCCAGATCGCAAGTCAATCTTGGATAATACCCTGGCACCCTGAAGCTAGTCGAACAAATCATCAATCCTCGACAGTGGATACTTATTCTTGACCGTTACCTTATTTAATTGTCGGTAATCAATGCACATCCTTATTGATCCATCCTTCTTCTTGAAAAATAACACTGGCGCGCCATAAGGCAAAACACTCGGTCTAACAAAACCCTTTTCAAACAAATCCTGCAATTGTTCCTTTAACTCTTTTAACTCAGGCGGGGCCATACGATATGGCGGTATAGAAATGGGCTGAGGGCCCAGAACTAGATCAATGCATAAATCAATATCCCTATCGGGTGGCATACCCGACAGGTCTGAAGGAAAAATATCAGGGAACTCACAAACAACGAGCACAAAATCGATAGAGGGAACCTCATCACCGGAATCCCGAACATAAGCTAAATAAGCCAAACATCCCTTCTTGACCATACGCCGAGCCTTCACATACGATATGACACTGCGGGTAGAATGACCTGGAGTCCCTCTCCACTCTAAACGAGGCATACCTGGGAAAGCTAAGGTCACCGTCTTGGCATGGCAGTCCAAGATAGCATGATAGGGTGACAACCAATCCATCCCTAATATAATATCAAAGTCAACCATATCTAAAAACAATAAATCTACACGAGTCTCCAGACCCCCAATCACCATGACACAAGAGCGATAGACTCAATCGACCACAATGGAATCACCCACCGGTGTAGACACATAAATAGAAATACCCAATGCATCACTAGGCATGATCAAACACGGGGCAAAATAGGATGACACATACGAATACGTAGAACCTGGATCAAATAACACTGAAGCATCTCTATCACAAACCAGAACCGTACCTGTAATGACTGCATCTGAAGCATCTACCTCGGGCCTAGCCTGAAGAGCATAACATTAGGGATGGGCCCCACCACTCTGATCTACCTCTCTGGGACGGCCTGCTGCTGGTTGGCCACCACCTCTGGCAGTCTGAGCTCACCTCTATGACCTCTACCTCCACCTCTGGTACCTCTACCCCCGCCTCTAGCTGGCTGGGCTGGCTGTGGAGCAGCTGGTGCCTAAACTATGGCACGAGAACTCTAGTGCTGAGAACTGCTCGGTGCTCGAGGGCAAAATCTGGCAATATGACCCGTGTCACCACAAGTGTAACAAGCCCTAGGCTGCTGAGTCTGCTGGCCCTGTCGACCGGAGTAACCACCACGGAAACTCTAAAGTGGCGGTGCACTAATAGGGGATGGTGGTGCACTGAATAGCTGCTGATTAGAATAATGTGCATGAGAACCAAGGCCATATGGGGCACCCTGAGAAACCTGGAGGGCTGGTTGGAAAGGCGTAGAAGGTTGACCTCTATCATATGAATCTCTGCCTCCAGATGAGGCACCACTGAATCGTCATGACTGACTGAGTCTCTTGTCTACTCTATGACCACCCTCTGTGGCAATACCATCTCGATCCTCCGGGCCACATTGGCTGCCTCCTGAAAAGTGATATCACTCCCCACCTCCCTAGCCATCTGGAGACGAATAGGCTGGATAAGTCCATCAACAAATCGTCTCACTCTCTCCCTCTCAGTGGGGAGTATGACAGTAGCATGGCGAGCCAACTCAATAAACCTAGTCTCGTACTAGGTGACTGACATGGATCCCTTATGGAGATGCTCGAACTGCCTCCGATAGGCCTCACGCTGTGTGATAGGGAGAAACTTCTCCAGAAATAACACTAAAAACTGATCCCATGTCAAGGCTGGAGACCCTGCTGGTCTAGCTAAACAGAAATCCCTCCACCAAGTCTTGGCAGATCTAGATAGGCGAAATGCAATGAAATCAACTCCATTGGACTCAACAATACCCATGTTCCGAAGAACCTCGTGGTAGCTATCCAAGCATCGGCAGACATGGCTGCCCCATCACATGCCTGGGCTACCACACCCGGCTGAGCTACTCTAACTGGTTGAACCTGAGGAGCTACCTGCTCTGGAGTACGAGTAGCCGGAGTCTGGGCCCCTCCTCCAGCCTCAGAGACAGGTGGTGCTATAGGAAGCAAATCTGCTCAGGTAACACTCTACATGAGGCCCACCAATCGGACCAACGTGTCCTGAAGAACTGGGATAGCAATAAACTCCTTTGGGACCTGAGCTGGGCCCACCGAAACTGCTGGGGCTGGGGTTGGAACCTCCTCGTCAAAGTCGACCTGAGGCTCCGTCACTGGTGCTGCTGCTCGGGGCTGAGCTCTGCCCCTACCTAGGCCTATAGCACGGCCTCATCCTCTGCCCCTAATGGGAGCTATCTGGGGCTCGAACTGCTGATCGAAAGATAAAGAAGAACGTGTTCTCGCCATCTGTGAAAGAACAGAGTAGAAATTCAATTAGCATTGAGGAACCAAACCGCACGACAAGAAAGAACAAATGTGAAACTTTTCCTAACTCGGTAACCTCTAGGGGATAAATACAGATGTCCCCGTACCAATCCCTCAGACTCTACTAAGCTTGTCTATGAGTTGTGAGACCTATGTAACCTAGAGCTCTGATACCAACTTGTCACGATCCGGATTTTCCACCCTCAGGAGTCCTGATGGCGTATAATCGTAGAAGCTAGGCAAGCCAAATTTAATTACTTTTCATTAACAACATAATCCCTTTTTAACAATTATTAGCACTAATATAAAAGCAACGAGATTAAATAATAAGCGGAAGTCTTAACATTATATAAAATTGAATAGAAATGCGGAAAGTTCAACAAAATCCTCTACCTAAGACTGGTGTCACTGTACTCAAAACTGCTAAGAATACTAAATACAAACATCTGAAAGAAAACATAAACTGTTTGTCTCGAATACAATGAGATAACAGACTAAAAGAGAGGATAAGGGAGATGCTGGGCCTGCGAACGCCTGCAAGTCTACCTCGGGTCTCGCTGGACTGAAGGCCTACTCCCACACTAATGTTGCACTGCTGCTACCTGAAACCTGGATCTGTGCAAAATAGCACAGAGTGTAGTATCAACACAACCGACCCCATGTGCTGGTAAGTGTCTAGCCTAACCCCGGCGAAGTAGTGACGAGGCTAGACCAGACTACCACATAAACTTGTGCAACTTCATATACATACACCGGAATCAAAATACAAAATAGATAAACAATATGGGGGGAAGCATGCTGTGGGGAGTACAGTAATTTCCAAATAAGAGTCGTCCAGTAACAAAGAAAAACAACACAACTCAATAGTATATAATGAAACAGAAATCAACAAGTGCACGGCATCACCCTTTGTGCTTACTCTCATACTCACCAAGAAATAACATGTGCACGACATCACCCTTCGTGCTTTTACTCTCATTCCTCACATATATCAATAGAATCGGCACGGAATAGTAGATCGTGCGGCACGTCATCACCCTTCATGCTTTAACACTCTTTTCTCATAATTAGCAAACAAAGCACGTCATCACCCTTCGTGCTTTACACTCTTTCCTTACCATAAACAATAATGCACAGCATCACCCTTCGTGCTTTAACACTCTTCCCCACCCAAACAACAATCACAAACAAGGGCAAGGGAATAAATAAACGATAATGGAAATCCTAGCAAGGGAACACAAATAAGAAATTAGAAACCCCGCAAGGGTAAAACATCAATAATATCAACATCGCGGCTAGGGAAAATAATCAATAATCAACCACGTCCCGGCAAGGGAACAAATCATTAACTCTTTACCTTTCGTTCACTTTCATCTCGTAGTTCACATTATCACTCGAGCCAATGCTCCAAAGATTTACTTGTCTCATATACCTTCATAATTGTATTTTAAATCGATCCAATGCTCCACGAAGTTCAAAGGTCACAATTTCTTTCACAAGATCTTTACAACACATAGAAGCCATCAATTAAGCATGAAAGATATAACAAAATCCCAACTATTCGCAATTAAGTACTCACGGTCATGCTAGACACTAATGTATAGATACTCGTCACCATGCCTATACATCGTACTCGACACTTAGCAAGTAGCAAATAAGACTCAACTCCTATTCCCTCAAGCTAGGGTTAAACCAAACACTTACCTCGATGCCTTGAACTCAACTCAAGCCTCAACTATGGCTTTACCCAGTGATTCCACCTCCAATCCACTTGAATCTAGTCACAAATTACTCAATTACTTTAATAAACACTAAATGAATCAATTTGAATGCATAAAAATGAAATTTCCAAGTTTTCCCAAAAATTCAAAATCGCCCCCGAGCCCACGTGGTCAAAACTTGAGGTTCGAACCAAAACCTGATTACCCATTCCCCCACGAACTCAAATATATAATTTGTTTTGAAATCGGACCTCAAATTGAGGTCCAAATCCCCAATTTTTAGAAAATCTAGGTTTTACCCAAAACCCCCAATTTCACCCATAAATGATGTTAATGATCAAAAGGGTCGCATTTGCGACCCAGTGCAAATTCCCCTAATATCGCATTTGCAACAGGATGATCGCATTAGCGATCATAGGCCAAAGTCCCCAGGCTTCGCAATTATGATGAAATGCTCGCATTTGCGAGATCGCAATTGCGATACACACTTCGCAAATGCGAAGATCACAGAAGAAGCATACCAGATTTTCATTAAGTTCAAAAATGCAATCCATGGCCTATCCAAAACTAATCTGAGACATCGGGTCTCCAAACCAAACATACACACAACCTCAAAAACATCCTACGTGCTTATCCGTGGGATCAAATCGCGGAAATAATATCATATACATCGAATTAAGCCTCAAAATTCATAATTTCTTCCAAATTTTCCATTTTAAGCCCAAAACACGCCAAACGACGTCCGTTTTCAACCAAACTTCACAGAAAGCGCTTAAACCATATATAAGACTTGTACCGTATGCCAGAACCAAAATACGGGCCCGATTCCACAGTCTTTTAATCAAATTTCATTTCCAATTTGAAATTGGAAATGAAATTCGATTTCGAGCATATGCCCAAGTCCCATATTTTCCTACGGACCCTCCCAGACCGTCAAATCACGGGTCCGGGTCTGTTTATCCAAAATGTTGACCGAAGTCAAATTTATTCAATTTAATATCAAAATTTAGCATTTTTCTTTGAAAATTGATATTTAAGCTTTCCGGCTACGTGCCCGGACTGCGCACACAAATCGAGGCAACCCCAATAAGGTTTTCAATGCCTCGAAAGCACAGAATGAGTAAGGAAACAAGTGATGACCCAAACCCTTTGGGTCATCACAACAATATATTATTTTCAGTCATGTCATGTAATAAGTACATATCAAAGCATTTAAGCAGAGTATATCACGGAAGAGTTCCACATAAATGACATGCGCACATTATGCCGAGGTCGTATAACGACCCGAAAGGTTGTTTTATGTGTTACCACTCTGTTTCCCCCATTCCTGCTTCTTATTGTCTTGTTTAGCTGTATTATGTGCTATTGGGTTGGTTGGCTCGGGTTCGGAGAGGTTTTGGTGAGGTTTGAGACACTTAGTCTCTTTTGAGTAAGCTTAAGTTGGAAAAGTCAATCGGATGTTGACCTAAGTGAAAAAGGGCTCGGATGTAAATTCCAATGGTTTGAATAGCTTTCCGAGTTGATTTGGGACTTAGGAGTGTGATCGGAATATGTTTTGGAGATCCTAAGTAACATTATGCTTGAATTGGCAAAAATGGATTTTTGGCGTTTTCCAGTTGATAGGTGAAATTTTGATATAGGGGTCGGAATGGAATTCTGGGAGTTGCAGTACGTCAGTTGTATCATTTGAGATGTGTGTGCAAAATTTTAGGTCCTTCAGACGTGTTTTGATAGACTTTTTGATCAAAAGTGTATTTTGAAAGATTTTTGGAACCTTAGGCTGGAATCCAATGTGATTTGGTTGATTCGATGTTGTTTGAGGTGTTTTGCAGATTGATATAAGTTTGGATAGTGGTATATGACTTGTTCGTACTTTTAGTTAAGGTCCCGGTGGGCCTCGGGGTGATTTTAGATGGTTGACGGGAGATTTTGGAGTTGAGTTTGGCAGCTGAAGTTATTGTTGCTGTCATAACCGCACCAACAGTTGGGAGGCCACAGGTGTGATCCTCGCAGAATCAGAGGTCAGTTGGAACCGCATAAGCAGCCAAGATGGAGGTCAGTTGGAACCGCAGAAGCGGCTATTGGAGCACACCTGCGCTATGTAGAATTGGGCATTTAAGTGAAAATTGCAGGTGCGGTGGGTGTGACCGTAGAAGCGGGACCGCAGAAGTAGAAAAGGACCGCAGTTGCGGAATCCTTGGGTCAGAAAGTATATATTTTATCCTTCGCGATTTTCAGACTTTCTTCACCACTTTTAAATCGATTTTGGAGCTTTTTGGGCGTTTGTTAAGAGGGAACTTCGTTGAGGTAAGATTTTTTATCATAAAAATCATTCCTATGGTGTTATGTCATTGATTAGGCTTGAAATTTATGGAAATTGTGGGTAAATATTGAAGAAAGTCGGGCTTCATATTGGAGACCTATAATTTGGGATTTGAGGGGTCATTTGTGGTTGGATTTTGGTAAATTTGATATGCATAAAGTCGTGGAAAGATATGGATTCCATTGATGTTAATTTTGTCGAATTCCGACACGTGGGCCCGGGAGTTGGGTTTGGTTAATTTCGAGATTTGTGTGGTAATTTGATTATTTTTGCATGGGCGTTATTATCTTAATATATTTTGACATCATGATTCTGATTTTTGATAGATTCGATGCGAGTTGAGGCCGAGATGAGAGGCAAAGGCATCACGGGCTAGAGTTTTGACCGGATAGAGGTAAGTAATTATTGTAAATGTTGTCCTGAGGGTATGAAACCCCAGATATCACATCGTTGTGCTACTTTGAGGTGATGCACACGCTAGATGACGAGCATGGGGTCGTTTATCGTTGGGGATTATTACTTAGTCCGTCCTGTATGACTATTTAGATACGTATTTGATTGAAAATTGTTTACTATCATCATGTTTTGGGTTGAATGCCATATTTGGGCCTCGTGCCAACTGTTTGGGTCCTTAGGGGATTTTTACTACTATTCCTCACTGTTTTGACTTCGTATTTGTACCTAGTCATGCTATATTCTACTGTTTTCACAACTTAGCCATATTTACTCATTTTTTATATTTTAAATGATATTTTGGGTTGAGCATCATGTTTTACTATTGCCCGTGTGGCTTGTGAGATTCTGACTGAGTAAGGATGAGGGCTTGTGTTGTGAGGAAACTATGGGATCGGGTGCAGCAATAATATACTGATTCATAATTATGAGGCCAAGGGACTGAGTTGTTACGCCATAAGGTGGCTTGATATGAGGCCGAGAGCCTGTTTGATTATGCCACGAGATGGCTTGTTATTGCGCTTGGTCCGTAAGAGGCCCCTCCCGGAGTCTGTACACCCCCAATGAGTGTGGGTACCCAGTTTGTGATGTGATATGTCCCGAGGGGCAGATGTTGTTCCATGTTATTGCCCAAGGGGCTGATACGAGTTATTGTGAGATAGCCCGAGGGCTGGTTCTATTGGTGTTTTGCCCGATGGGCTGATTTGTGTTTCTATCTTTTTCCCCTATTTTCATTCACTCGTTTGAAATTGTTGAAAGGTGATTTAAAATTGTTTTTACTGCATTGAGATTTATTTTATTCTTTCCTTATCGATAGTTGCTTGTTCACTTATGACACCGGATTCTGGGGATGTATTTGGAAACTTTAAAAGTTGTTTAAATATTTTATTTATTTATTCGAAAGAAATTACTGAGTCTTGTTTAAATCGTATAAAAGAAATATTTTCAAAATCATTATAACGAGAATTTAATTAAGTATTTGAGTTGGCTGGCCTGACGGTGGTATCCGGCGCCATCACGACCCTTAGTGGATTTTGGGTCGTGACAACATGGTATCAGAGCACTAGGTTTCCGTCGGTCTCACGAGTCGTGAGCAAGTCTAGTAGAGTCTCGCGGATCGGTACGGAGACGTCTGTACTTATCCTCGGGAGGCTGCAGGACTGTTAGGAATACTTCCCTTCTTGATTTTCTTATCGTGCGGTTCAATCTTATGCGAGTGCTTGTTATAAATTGAAAATTAAAGGATTGTAGTGGCACTACAAATGTGGTGCGGGATAATTTTCCCGGTATAGTTGATTGGACTATTATAGTCGCATTTTGGAGGGATATTCTAGTGTTTCAGCTTAGTAACAGAACTTCTAAGAGCCTTGAGGCTAGGCACAGGTTGTCATGATGCTTATGAGCGATTATTCCGCAGTGTTGTTGTAATGGTAGGGTATTGCCCATGTGTCGGTGTAGTGAATGAATTGAAGGGAGGTTTACTCAGTGTGTAATCAAGGGATTTAGTATTTTATTCCCGGCAGGGGAAAGTCAATCGAACTAAGGATGGTCAGGTGTGGGCTGGTGGAAGTAATGAGGCTTGGTATTTGAAAGCGTAGTTGAGCTTTCTTTTATGAGAGGGCGTCGTGGTCCTGATTGAACGTACTAAGTTTTCGGTGTTATAATCTGCTACAATCCGCCTTTATGGCAGGATATTGTGAAATAATATTGGAGGTATAACTGTTAGATATCGCATGATGCGGTGGTTTAAGATCGAATCAGAATTTCTACTGTTGACGGCTCGATAAAGATGAACTTTGAAAAGGTTTAAAGTTATCATCAATGGTGGATTCAAGTGCTACGAAGATAGATTTCATTTAAGGAAACAATTGAGCAGTAAAGTATGAGGAAGGACATGTGGGAAGTGTCAGGTGGTGTTTAAAACTTCTAGAAGGCCAAGTATGAGGAGCAAGGTCGAGTGGTTAATTAAAGAGATGAGTTCCGCCAAAGTAGGAGAGTGGCGAGGGTTGCATATGGGCTTGGTAGTAGGATGACTACGCGCTTTAAAGCGAGTTTGGATCGAATTGGGGATTTTAATGATCGATGATTGAAGCCTGCGAGTATGATGTGAAGTATGGGCTATTATGCAGCAGAAGATTGACATGGCGGAAAGGAGCTGCTTGAAATGGAGGAGGGTGCAGCATAACCCTGAATTGGAAGGATGTTGTCGCACATTTAATTGATGTCCGCGAGGGGCGAATGGACTTGTGCAACTGGAAGGTGAGCTCGGACTCAGGATGGGCTATTGGTGTCATAGTGAATGTACCCCGTGCAGCGGCGTGGGAAGATGTCGGGAGGTGATTCCCCTAGGTGGGTTATTCCCCGTGAGCAGATTAGCGGTCGCGTGGTTGGCGAAGCTTCTACAAGGAATTATATTGGTTGTTCAACAAAGAGATCGGTCGTGCGAATGTGGATGATGATTCAGAATATGAAAGATGGGGAATTACAGAAAGATTTCAAGAATTTGCAGCGGATGATTGCGTAAGGTTATGTCAACAAGAGATAAAGGAGTCTGGTGAGTTCCAGAGTTGTGCAATAGTGGCTTCAAGCTAAGTGGGAGAGTCCCACCGCCTAGGATTGGGTTGCATGGTTAACTACTTGCATGATTTTTGGTTATTAGCATATTGATGGATTAATTCAGCTACGAGAAAAGACCATAAGTAGTAGATTGAGCAGAGGAATTATTAAGGATGTGCTATGGTTAGCCTTATGGGCTCATGCTCAAACTTGGGAAAAGATTCATAATTTTTGCCTTGTATAGAAACGGGTTTAAAGGGGAGTGGTTCTGCCAGGTGCTTCGTTGAGAGGGTATTAATGTGCTAGAAGATTCATGGAGTTAATTATATTCGGGACCAAGTCAGAGCGGGTGGCTCTCAGTAATGGTCCTAGTGAACTCAAGAGGTAAAGTGTGGTGCCTAATGATGTCGAGCTTGTAGGTACAATTAAGAATCAAGCTTTGTAGCAGTTTATGAGAAGAGGCACAAAATGTTTGGCTTGTGGTGTAACATTTGGGTGTTATGAAACAGTTCGTGGGAATTGAGACAGCATGGTTTCGTGATTCAAGGTCATTCACGGTGAGTGTAGATGGAGTATATTATGTGTTGGATGGAGTTAGTCTTATTTCTAAGGCAAGCAAGGATGAATTGGAAGAAGGTGGATTGATTAGCCATAGTTGAATTTGGCATGTTGGGGTCAGTGATCAGTTCATTCAGCATGATCAAGTTATGCATTTGATTTGTGGCGGTACGTGTGAGGTTTGTCGGCCGTCGTAATTGATAAAATTCTAAACCATTCTACTGTAGTGGCTTGTTATGTGGAAGCAGATTCCGGAAGGGTTATGGTGGCTTGGACCACTACTTGCAGATTTGCATATTCAACAGTTATGGGAATTTACCTGTGTGTTTCTATGAATCTCCTGAAGTGAGTTAAGTGAAAAGTTCGTATATGATGAATTGTTAAAATGTTAATGATTTCGGAGTTATGATGAAAAATCATGTTCTATCGTATATTGGCAAGTTGGTTGCGTTGAGAGATATGGAAATTAGAAGTGAGGATCAAGGTTGCAGTTCGGTGTTGACAAGGATGTCACGGACTCGGATGAGCAAGGAAAGGGTTGAACGATTAGAGTAAATTGGTATTGTCCTCCGTGTCACCTGAGATCGATGTGTTGTGGAAGAGGTTTTGCATCCTGGTTAAGGATTCTGGATCACTTTTCAGCGTCAGTGCGTCCTATTGTTTAGATGTGCGGACCCTTTATTTATTTCGGAAGATTATGGGAACATGTTCCACGGGAAGATTGTACCAGTGTGGCATGTAGCCACTTGTTTGACTAAAGATTTAAATCAAGTATGAGGAGTTTGGGTAATATCATTGCTTTGAGAATTTATGCCTGGATGGCACCTTGTTTATTGGGTTATGAACCGAGGGGGTTTGCTCTGGTTATGACAGTTGTTCTTGTGTGTTATGAGAAGAAGAAAATTAGTATGGACCTTTGAAAGGTTATTGGCTTAATTTGATGTGATCAGGATCGACTTGAGGTCGGTGGATGGGTTTAAATGTGAATATGGGCTCTATGACAAGCCAGTTGTGTTCATTTCAGTAATGCGCTTCTTATGGAGTAGTCAGGGTGTCATCTCGTTGTCAGATATTTCATGAAGTGATACATTGCGTCGTGTGAGTTGTGAGACGGCCTGAGAAATTGTGTATGTGTTGAGGACCCGCGTGGGAATGTCGTATTATGAGCAAATGGCTCTTGAGATTCAGATCTTGTACCGCACCTCAGTTGTGCTTGAGTTTTGTAGCTTATAGCGCTATGAGCTTTCTCAGGGATGGTATTATGCACTTAACGTGCTTGCGATCGAAATTCGATATTTTTATTGTAATGAGAAGATTTAGCTTGAAGTGCAATCTCCTTATGTGAGATCTATGTTATTTGGATCGGATTGCACGCCGCAACAGTGTGATGTCGAGTCTGGCCCTCTATATTTTTTTTTTTTTGTGTGTTTTGCTTCCTATCTTCTAAGGAAGGTCCGTATTAGCGCGGAGGTTAGGTAATTCCTCCCAGAGTTCGATTTCCTATTTGTGTTATGTTCGGATTGGTGGCTATTGGCACATTGTGGCATCGTATGAGACTTGTGGTCGCATTCGGAGTGGCTTATTGCATGAGCAGTTCGTACTTGGTAAGATGAGATTGTGGGATTTAGGATCAGTGCAACTGATTATATGAAGTATATTAAGGAGTGAAGATTGTTATTTGGTTCAGAATATGGTAATGTTTCTTGTCAGAAGTATAGACTCGATGATTGGTTGACTCGGCAGTTGATTATGAATTCCGGCATCTCATTCGTCGTGGCGGTATTGTAAGAGTTAGAGTAAGACTTGCGTGTCATGAGGTGGACTGGGAGCATCTGATTCGTTGAATTTTTTGGCTAAGTTGATCAGAGAATATTATGGTGATCCTGTGGACTAAGTGTTGCAAAGTAAGAATCCAGCAAAGTTATGCAGTCATGTTTGAATACAGCGTGTAGTGATTGAAATGGTGGTCGTATGTTAGAAACAGGCCTGGCATAGAATTCCAGATGTTAGAATTGGGCTCTAAGTATTATTTGCTTGAATAAAAGGGAATATCTTGAGAATTTATCGAGCCAATGTGCTCAGCTAAGTTGTGGTAGCACGGGGAGGTGCATGAGAAGTTAAACATCAATTTCAGACTACTTCAGTATAGTTCTTAGCACGTTCGAGGACGAACGTATGTTTAAGTGGGAGAGAATGTAATGACCCGACCGGTCGTTTCGAGCCCTAACGCGTCGTTCAGCAATCTGAGGCCATAAGCAGCTTCATTTCAGGTGTTATGACTAGTACACGTGGTCAGGATTGAATTTCGGGAAGTTCGGAGTTGGTTTGGTAAGAGAATTCTCATTTCGGAAGCTTAAGGTTGAAAGAATGAACTAGGATTGGATTTTTGAGCAAACGACCTCGGAAACAAGATCTGAAGGTTCCAGTAGGTTCGTATGATGATGTCGGACTTGGGCGTATTCCCGGATCGGGTTTTGGATGATGACCCGGGAGCATTTTGGCGCCTATTGTGGAAGTTAGCATTTTTGGAAGAAATTTCATAAGTTTGGTTGGAAGTGCAATTCAGTGTTATCGATGTCCGTTTGGAATTTCGAGACTGGGAATAGCTCCGTATGGTGATTCTAGAGTTGGGAGCGCGATCAGAAGTGAATTCGGAGGCCCGTAGGTCATTTTGAAGCCATTTGGCTAAAGATAGAAATTTGAAGGTTTTTGAGGAGTTTGACCGGAGGTTGACTTTTTGATATCGGGATTGGAAAACAATTCCGAAAGTTGGAGTAGGTCCGTAATGTCAAATATGATTTGCGTGCAAAATTTGAGGTCAATCGGACGTGGTTTGATAGGTTTAAACATCGGAAATAGAAGTTGGAAAGTTCAAAGTTCATAAAGCTTGAATCGGGGTGTAATTTATGGTTTTAGCGTTGTTTGTTATGATTTGAGGCCTCGAGCAAGTCCGTAATGTGTTTTGGGATGGGTTGGTATGATTGGTTGGGGTCTCGAGGGCCTCGGGTGGATTACGGGTGGTTAACGGATCGAAATTAGAATTTGGAAGAGAGCTGAAGGCATCTGGTTGCTGGTATTTTCGCTTCTGCGGTCAACCACGGTTGGTTGACCGCAGAAGCGGCACCGCAGAAGCGAACGGGGAGCCGCAGAAGCAATTTTGGTCCAAAGCTTGAGGACCGCAGATGCGGTCAAAATTTCGCAGAAGTGGAACCGCATTTGCGGAAGGTGCATCGCAGAAGCGAGAAATGGCAGCATGGGAAGGAGCCGCAGAAGCGGCCTTTTGGACCGCATAAGCTGAACCGCTGATGCGGTATGGCTTCCGCAGAAGCGGAAATGACTGGAAGCAGAACCTTGTTTTAAATCGTGGGATTGAGTTCATTTCTCCCATTCTTCATGGTTTGGGCGATTTTTGGGGAGCTTCAAGAGAGGATTTCGTCGTCAATGTTAAGGTAAGTTACCCCTATCATTTTTGAGTAAAATACATCAATTATGTATGGATTTAAGCATGAGAATTAGTTTAAAAATTGAGGGTTTGGTGGAAAACCTAGAAAATTATAATCTTTCATTTTGATCACGATTTTGGTTATGGAATTTAGAGGAAATCATATGTTTGAGTTCCTAAGGTCATAGGTAACCTTTATCTTCGAGAAATCTTGGATTCAGGGCATGTGGGCCCGAGGGCATTTTGGTCATTTTACTAAGTGGAGATGGGAATTTGTATAATTTGAATTGTTAACAAGTATTTGAGCATATTCTCATTAGTTTGTCATTAATTGGCTAGTTTTGGGTGCATTGTACGTTGGTTCAAGCCTTCGGAAGAATGTAGAATGCCGGTTATGAGTCTTCGGAGCGAGGTGAGTCTCCTTTCTAATCTTGTGAGGGGGAATTTACCCAATAGGTGAGTTAAATTGGTTAAGTGCTCCTATTTGTGGGGGCTACGTACGCACGAGGTGACGAGAGTCCGTGCGTAGCTACTATTATGCTATTGTCCGGGTAGTCTAGGACCCAAAAGCATGTTATATTTGAATTAATTGTGAACCCATTGATGGTTTGAGTTGCTTAGATCACATTAAATTAATAAATAAATTTCTAAAAAGACTTAAGCTTCGTTTCCTCAAAAAGAGAATTGGCCTTTCTTGGATAATTGCTCCATGTTGACTTCTTGACTGATTGTCTGTTTGTGTGTGTTTAGTTTGGAAAGGGCCAAATGTCTCGACAGATTAATAGATGCATCTATAGGCGCGCCATCGACCCTCGTCAAGTGCACATTTATTTTTGTTGGATCGGGCTGTCGCTTCGGTATGATTTGCGCATGCTTGTGTTGTTGCCTGAACTTAATTAAGTTATTATTTCCCTTTTGTGGCTTAAAAATATTTGGATTATATTTAAAGAGAAACTTTGGAAATTTTACTATGAAAGAATTACGTGTTTACTTGTTTCCTCTATTTGGATTAGAATCATGTTTATAAAATAAATCCACTGTTTAATATATACATATTAAGGATGAGTCATTATTGGACCATTAGAGAGCATCTAAGTTGACCATCTCGTCTCTACCCCTTCGGGATTAGGTGGGATACTCACTGAGTACACGTTGATTAAGTACTCATATTACACTTCTGTGCATTTTTGTTGCACAGGTATATACACCTCTAGCAGCCTGCTGAGCGTAGCAGCATGAATGACTTTGGGACTAGGTGAGCTGCATTGTTCGAGACGACCCGCAGCTAGTATAGTTCCCTTCAGCAATTTTTATTATTTATTCCACGTCCACTGTATTTCGGACAGAGGTTATATTTTATTCTTTCCTTATCGATAGTTGCTCGTGCACTTGTGACACCGGGTTCTGGGGATGTGTTTGGAAACCTTAAAAGTTGTTTAAATATTTTATTTACTTATTCGGAAGAAATTACCGAGTCTTGTTTAAATCATATAAAAGAAATGTTTTCAAAATTGTTACAACGAGAATTTAATTAAGTATTTGAGTTGGCTAGCCTGACGGCGGTATCCGGCGCCACCATGACCCTTAGTGAATTTTGGGACGTGACACCTCGGGTGTGTTTCAGAAGGTTAACGGATCAACTCGGACTTGAAGAAAGCTGCTGAAATTTCAGCTTCTGCATTTTTCGCTTCTACGGTGAACAGTAACCGCACTTGCGGTGAATAGTAACTGTACCTGTGGTGAACAGTGACCGCATCTGCGGTGAACAGTAACCTCATCTGAAGTGAACAGTACCGCACCTGCGGTGAATAGTAACCGCACCTGCGGTGAACGGTAACCGCAGGTGCGAAAATTGCTGGACAGATTATTTCAAGTTCTGAAAATGGGATTTCGTCCCATTTTTCATTTTTGACGATTTGGAACTCGGGTGAGGCGATTTTTTGAGATATTTTCAGAGGGAACAATGGGTAAGTGTTCTTAACTTAATTTTTGTTAGATTACTAGAATCTATTACTAGTTTTGGCATTTAATCCGCGAATTTTGTTGGAAAAGTTTATAAAATCCTCTCGGATAGAATTACAGATTTGAGGGTCGAAATGTTGTGGGATTTGGAAAATTTTGGTATGGTTAGACTCGTGAGAGTGCGAGGTTTCTGGAAATATAAATTTTATCCGATTCCGAAATATGGGTCCGAGGGGCGTTTTGGTCATTTTATAAAATTTCGCATATTAGCTTAGAACTTAATCGTAGATTCAGCTTCTTGAAGTATTATTTACATTATGAAATGGAATTGAATAGATTTGGGCGATTTGGAGTCGGATACTCGTGGCAAAAGCATGGTTTCTAGTTGATTTGAGCCGGTTCGAGATTAGTGGCTTGTCTAACCTTGTGGGGGGGACTTTTCCCCTTAGTATTTGTTTATGGTAATTGAAATGCCTCGTACGTGAGGTGACGAGCGCGTACTTGTGCTAATTACTGGAAATTCGATTTTTCTTTAAAGATAGCCTTGAATTGTGTTCCTCCTTTCCTTGCTTACACCGTTTGGATATTAAACCTGCTGTAGCTTAGAGAAACATGTCTACTTGACTAGATTTCTCTATCTGTCTTAACTGCCTTTATTATACTACGTGAATCATGCCAGGTTAGGGTTACCTGCTTCACTTTGATATGAAATTGATTGGATCGAATTCTTGTTGTTGCTGTGTATTTACTTTGGGACTACGGAGCGGTATTCCGGGAGATCCCCCAACACTTTATTTTGGGACTACGGGACGGTATCCCGGGAGCTCCTCTTTATGTTTACTTTAGGACTGTCACGACCCCAACCCCTATCCGGTCATGATGGCGCCTCTCGTGAAGACAAATCCAGCCAACCAACCCATTTCGCCTTTTCAGAATAGTTAAATATTGATTCACAATTTTAACACAATTAAATAACCACAGTCTAAACAGAGATTTCTTTATTAAGTGCGGAATACAACCCAAACACAGCCTAAACCAGGGCGTCACAAGTCACGAGCATCTATTAGGGCATAAGTACAACTACAAGGCCTGAAAACATTCAAAATAAGACTAATAAACAAAAGGAAGAAATGCGGTGCTGCAAACGCTGGCAGTCACCTCGCTAAACTCCGATAACTTAGCCTTCGATCAGCTCAAAACCCACTACCGGGTGAACAAATACCTGCATCTGCACACGACGTGCAGGGAGTAAAGTGAGTACTCCAACTCAGTGAGTAATAAAGGTAAATAACAAATGAGCAGTAAGGAATCACGTAAAGCAAACCATCATACTGTATAGAAGCGATGTAAACCCTTTTGAGAAAAGTAGTGAAGCTGTGAAATCTTTAGAAATATCTTAGCTCAGTTTAAAACCTCTTTAAAAATGACCTTTTCAACACTTATGCAAATAAATGCAAACCAAGTAGTACAGATAAGCATAGAAGTCCGCCCCTCGGGCACCACACTCAATTAAAAGATAATGTTAGGCAATCTGGTAGTTATCACATGAAGTAGCACAAACAACAGATAATGACAGACAAATAAAATAAACCAAACATATAGAACAGTACCAGTATCAGTGCGGCGTGCAGCCCGATCCATTTATCGCTGCGGCGTGCAGCCCGATCAATATATTTCATCGACAGCGCTCACCGGGGGTGTGCAGACTCCGAGAGGGGCCCCTTACGGCCCAAGCGTAATATCAAGCCATCTCATGGCATCAAATCTCGGCCCTCGGCCGCATATCAAATCAGTATCTCACTGATTTGGCATGCAGCCCGATCCAAAAGTATCCTCACAATACAAGCCCTCGGCCTTACTCAGTCAAAAATCACACAAGCCACTCGGGCAACAGTAAAACATGATGCTCAGCCCAAAATATTTTTGGAAATATCATTTCAAGTGTTAAAGCAAAATAAACTTGGCTGAGTCTTAAAACAGTTAAAAAATACATGACTGAGTTCAAGTATAAAATCAAAACAGTGAGAAAATATCAACAACAATCCCGAAGGGTTCAAATAGCTGGCACAAAGCCCAAATATGGCAATCATCCCAAATTATGATGATAACAAGTAAATTTCAATAAAATACATTGTAAATTCATCAATCGGGACGGACCAAATCACAATCCCCAACGGTGCTCTACCCCATGCTCGCTATCCGGCGTGCAAGTCACCTCAATATAGCACTACGATATGCAAATTCGGGGTTTCAAACCCTCAGAATATCATTTACAATCATTACTCACCTCGAACCGGCTACGAATCTAGCTCGCGATTCCCTTGCCCCTCTAATCGGCCTCAATGCACATCGAATCTATCCAAAATCAGAACGAATATGTTACAATATGCTAAGGAAACAAAGCCCAAGCGAAAACAATCGAAAAATATCAAAAATCCCGAAATTAGCAAAAATCGAGCCCCGGCCCACTTCTCAAAACTTAGAAATTTTTACATCATTAGATTCCTCGTCTCGCCACGAGTTCATACATATCAAGAATACCAAAATCGGAGTTTAAATGACCCCTCAAATCCTCAATTTAGGCATCTTATTCTCAAGCCGTAATCCTTCATTTTTAGCCCTTAAATTCCTTCAATTTCAGTCTTAACCCATAAAATATTACCATAGAAATGTGTTTTAGGTCCGAAATTCTTACCGTAACAAAGTTCCCTTGAAATCCCTCTCTCAAATCGTCCAAAAGCTCTCAAGACGAAGTCCAAAGATGGTGAAATAACTCAATTTCGCGAAATGGAATTACTTATATGTTCTGCTAGACATTTTCGCATCTGCGACTCACCAACCGCTTCTGCGGTACCGCGTAAGCGGTTATTACTCCGCTTTTGCGGAAATTACTAAAACTGGCCACATCCGCATCTGCGATCATTCTTCCGCATTTGCGGTTCCGCAGATGCGGCCCTCACAACCGCATTTGCGATCCCTGACATTCATCTCGAATCCGCTTCTGCGGCTAAATTCCCGCATATGCGACATCGCATATGCAGTCACCTTACCGCTTCTGTGATCTCTGCCTCATCTGACCCTTTTTTGCTTCTGCGATAAATCGCTCGTTTCTGCGGCGCCGCATCTGCGGTCCTCTAACCGCAGATGTGAAAATACCAGAAACAGCAAAATTTGAAGCTGCAATCAACATCTAACTTCTCCGTTAAGAACCCGAAATCACCCCGAGGCCCCCGGGACCTCAACCAAAAGCACAAACATGACCCAATACCTTATTCGAACTTGTTTCAATCGTCAAAACACCTCAAACGATATCAAATCTATAAAATCACATCGAGTTCAAGCCTAAGTTTCCAAAATCTTCCGAAATACTCTTTTGATAAAAAACCCAACCAAACCACGCCCGAATGACCTGAAATTTTAGACACACATCCCAAATAACACAACAAAACTATTGCAACTTATGGAATTTCATTCCGACCTCTATATCAAAATCTCACCTATCAACCAGCAACGCCGAAATCTCATTTTCGCCAATTCAAGCCTAAACCTACCACAGGCTTTCAAAATGCATTCCGATCACGCTCCTAAGTTCCAAATCACCTAATAGAGCTAACCAAATCATAAAAATTCTAATCCGAGCTCATATACAAATAAGTCAAATCCTTGATCAAACCTTTCAAATTCTAAGCTTTCAACTGAGATTGTTCCTTCAATTTCATTCCGATTTTCCTAAAAACCAAAACCAACGATCTATATCAGTCATAATACATAACAAGGGACAAGTCATGCCCGAGAACTGGTGATCAAAGTGCAAAAGCTTAAAACGATCAGTCGGGTCGTTACATCCTCCCTCACTTAAACACACGTTCATCCTTGAACGTACCTAGAGTTGTCCTAAAAGCCAACCAATCGCTGAATAAACTTACCATGCATATACCCAGGGGTGATCCCATGTCATCCTATCTCATATAGGTACGATAACACATTGTAACTGAAATTACACAATCCAGTCTGGCACATAAGCCATAGAACCACATTTCCACTTCTGAAACCGTCAATACAATCAAAACTTCGCACCTATACTCTGAATAGACCCGAACCAGCTGTAATAACCCATGCCTGCAACCTCGGGAGCAATCCCATGATATACCACATAACGCAAACACTCGTAGCGATAACTTCTATTCACAGCAGCTGCCCACAACCACCGAATACTGGTAGAAAACCTCTTATCAACTAAAGTCTCATTCCAACACTTTCATATACTGCCAACGATAAATGAAACACGCACCAAAGCACATCCACTTCTCAAGTCAACCATTCATGAAGTTACTTCTCCCCTGACAAATGCCATAGCAAATTTCCGAGCCGAACCTCGATCTTCTCCTTCTAACATGCTAAAATCGAATCCGTTTGTATTCATCAATGATACAACGATCTCCTCTAATCCAACACACCACTCTGGTGACATGACACATCAATAGAGGCCTAAGCCACAACTAGCATAATACGCGCACCAATAAGCAACAGTCCAAGCATACTCACATCATGAAACTGACCCAAATGAAAGAGCTGTACCTCAAGCTCACCAGTACCATCATAACACACAGCTGAGAACCTGTCTCGCATCACAGAAATAGAACACATTTGAATCTAACCCGCAAGGTCATATCTCCCCATAGCTTAGCTGCAACGCGCAATCCTATCCGATCTCTGCTCCACCTAAAACACCTCAAGTCACTATGCTCGAAATCGACAACCACACTCAATTGATGTCTGGAACCAAAGCAAATCATTACACCTATGGTGAAACAAATAACGTACACCACGCAACCCGATTGGACATAACCGATACTCCATTCACTGAACAATGCCCAATTACTCTTCCCGCTTGAATTCCACTAAGAGACCCCAATTGAACCGCACCGCATGTGCCTATTACCAACAAATCATAACACCTCACAACATATAAAAGTAACATATAGATCTCCCCAGATTAATGACAAGCTCAATAACAATCGAATCAACACATCCCTCAACATTACAACTCGGATCCAACCAAGCCGACTCAAGATAGAACACTCACCCACATTGGCCTGCCAACGAACTACTTATCAAGGAAACCTGAAGCTGCTCCTTCCACCTCTTTAACTCTATTGGTACTATACTATATGGTACAAGGTACCAAATCAATACTGAAATCAACAACCTTGCCCGGCGATATGCCCGGCCACAAGAAATACACCCGAAAAGTCTCTTACCACCGAAACTGAATCAATATGAAGAGCCTTAGCACTGATACTCATCACAAGATCCCAAATAAGAAAGACAAGTCCTTCCCAGCCGTCCGCTAGATCTTCGAAATATAATAATACCCAATAGGACATAATCCGTCTAACATCACCACTCAATCCGTGGCATTTTCTAACATAGCCAACAGCGCCGTCTTATCGCAATATTTTTGAATAACACAACACAGAGACAACCAGTCTGAACCCAGTATCATATCCAAAATCTAACATGCTAAGCGACAAAAGATCTACTCGGGTCTCCAATCCTCGATTGTCACTAAACAGAGCCGACATACACGATCTACAACCACAACATAGCATGAATATGAGAACCTATGGTCTCTAACTTTATGTAGCACACAAATCACCATACCTGATCCCAAATTCCGCCGTCCGAATACATATCACACCTCAAGTACGCAAATCATTCCACGAAAGATATTCTAAAATTCCCCTGTGCCATCAAGCAAACTCAAATATCGGCAGTCGATCTAATAAGAAAGCATTGCAGTACTACCGAAGTACTATCAACTTAATCACATTGCCCTTTCTGAAACATATACCCTCCTCAAATCACTATGATTAGGCATACCATCCCCTTAATCGTCTGAAGATCATTTACCCTAATCATCTGATGCTCATTTCTCTAATCACCTAAATCTGCCCGTGCTGCCGAAGAATTTTATGACTTTCCATTCAGAACTGAATAGTAACCTTACACACACAATCGTAATCCTCCCCGACATATCGTATATACTATACCATCCTAGGATAACATGAGAATCTCGTCTCCCTTTTGAGCAACAAATATCTACGTACTCCACTAGTCAAAAACTTTCCGTTCATCCCTCCTAGAAGAAAATCACTATACATCCCATGCTCCGCACGCCCATAGTGAATATACATCTCCAAATTGCGGTAATGACCATCAAGGACTCTCCGAGTTCCCTTCGCATAAATCAGACCTACCAGGACTGAATCCTCCTAACTCGACCAAACAAGCAAGCCATCAAAACCCAAGAGCATTGCTGCAAGATACCCGTAAGAACTCATTACCTCAGACACACACACAAGGAACAAATCATATCCTTACCATACCGGTTCAGTCTACCATCAAGCTACTCCATCTATCTAAATTTCCTGCTGATTCATCTTCAACTTGATATTCTGTCATGCCCCAAACTAGGGGAGGCACGACTGGCACTCGATACCGTATTCGCTCGAGTTAGCCACTAAACATACTAGCTAACTAAACTGGGGGCCCAATAGATCGGGCAGCACAACATCTGAAATACAAGCCTGGACGATTAAGGTCATGACCTGAATAACAATAAGCCATATAAACCAAGGTAGACAAGCCAAAATAATAAAGTACTAGCTGACCGACGAGGCCATGATTTGAGACATATATTTCTACATACATATATATATATACATGCCAAGCCTATGGGATGGAGACTGAAAGCTGCAAAAAGAAACCCAGAATACTTTGTCCACAATAGCCTCTAAGAGTGTCACAAGCATTATCGGGATAAGGCCCCGACAATACCCAAATTGTACAACAAAGGTAACCATCCTATGACAGCTCCAGGAAGAGGTGGAGCTTACCAACTCACAGCTGAACCCCTAAATCCTAGCGGAGGGGTCGATCAGAGTCCCTACCTGGACCTGCACGCACGAAACAAAAATGTAGTGTCCCCAGGCAACGGGACATCAGTACGAATAAAAATGTATTGGTATGTAAGGCAGAAAGTAGAATCATACATAGCTGATGAAAAGAAAGGTAATAGAGATACCACATGACACTGAAACTCTGATAGCCTCCATAGCCGACATCCGACCTCATAGTAATCAAATATGCATGGTATGCTCGTGTAATCGTATGTCGTGAATACATATATATTGATGCAAATGCATGACATACCCAACCAAATGCTAGCAATGGCGGTCTCTTCCGGTAGCTAACCGGTATCATATTGCCAACCTGTGGCCATCTGTACAATACATATAGTCTTTCGGGCAAATAGGCCCCTTACCTCCGATTATAGCTCAAAGTCCATGCATAATATGCCATGTATGATATGAACTTTGAATGCACATAATAGGCCATAACAAGAACTTAGCCAATCTTGGCTCATTGGTACACTTATTCTCATAATCTCATAATCACCTTCGTATCGCATACAATTATCTCGTGGAACCTCATATTTTTTTGAATAAACTTGAAAACTTAACTCGACTTTTAGAAAGATAACTTAACTCTGAAGATGTTCATAAAAAGCTTAAGGTGCTTCACTTAGTCCTTAAACCTGATTTCCTGATAATTAGTAAAAGAAAGTGTTTCAAAAATCAAGTGTTTTAATAGTTTAAACATAGAATTTATATTTGAGATTTTTGGAAATCGACGTGTCACTTTAGAGATTTTAAAATACACTTTAACAAGGAAGAATGACTGATTGCAAATACTAAATACTTTATTTTGTTTAGCCACACAACCCAAAGACGATTAAGAATTCATATATATATATAGATAAGAAAGCCGACAAAATGACATATATAGATGTCGAATACCCTATTTAACCGAACGAGTGGTATATCAACCTAATAGAATCATGAAAGTACTTCAGCTACGATCCCAATGCCTTTCACAGAAGGTCTTTCTAGCCATAGAATTGTAAAATATCACATTTGGCGTCTAAGGAATTTCCAAGAATTTGTGCAAAAATGAATAACGGAGCTTAGCCTTAACATACCTTTCCAACGAACGTCCGAATGCCTGTAGTTCCTTCATGAAAGTTGTTCCTTACATCCTAAGCTTTGAAAACACTATATATATGCAGCTTATACGCACCTATAAACAGCTCATAATTGAGTTTAAATCGGCAGATTTGCCATATGACCCTAACTTGACGAAACGTCCGTAGAACTTTGTAAAAGCGATCATAAAAGAGTCGAAAGATGATTACCTTGAAAAAACAATTTTAAAGCCTGAGGAACCAGAAAGAACAACAAATTCCTATCTTCCACAAATAGCTCCAAACACAGCTAATAGAAGGGGGAAACGATTGCAAAGCGTAGAGAATGAGTTTCTAGGCATGGGGACAAACTTTAACGGTAAAAATCATTAAAAATGCACCTTAATCACTCAAGAATACCATGGAACCCTCTCTTCAGCTTGCTCACTGTTTTGGGACTGAAATGAAATGTTTTGAGGTCTTCAAATCGAGTTTACCGACTTATACCACTTGTTTGACCAGACCCGGTTCGCGACCCGGTTTCAGCCTGGACAGTCCGGGGTAAAACAGTCATAACCTTTTACTCCAATGTCCGTTTGATGTGAGGTTTTTTTTGGTTGAAAACTAGACTCGTAGACCTTACATTTTCTAGGTTGTGGGTCTCATAACACTTTATATATTGGGAGAAATGATCTGATACATTTGACCCAAAATTAAGAAAAATTTATTAGAGAAATTTACGATAACTTTTGCCGACCTTTATTTCGCAACTTGCTTGACTCAAAAACATAACATGTGACTAGTGTGATCTTATACCCAATAATATATACCTAATATAACCACGCCACATTACGTATATTACGTAAGAGAAGAGAAAAAAATATGGGGTCTCACATATTCCCTCTTGTTGTAGCACCATAATGCCTCAACCCAGGCTTACCACACAGAACCAAACATAAAGCCACATCGTCAAAGGCTCACACGTCGCTGAATACTTTCTTAAACATTCCCAAAAATACCATATTCCAGAATACTTTACTCTGAAGAGCTTCTTGCAATCTAAATCCGTTACCTTTACTTTCATGATACTGATACATATAATCCCATAATTAACATAGAAATACCACAAGTCTTGACCTCTTCCAATAAAACTAAGTTTCTAACCACGTATACAACTTTAAGACACCTGATTTTTTTTACATGTAGAATCTTGAACACCTTAGAACCATTCTCGATAGTCATTTACTCTATTTATACTGCAATTAGGCTGATCAAACTAACAGAACCACCTATGCCTCATTAGCACTCTGACACCGCAGGATGCGACCTCATCCCAATACAAACAAGCATCTTCCTACTCTATGCACCGAGCATTCTTTACCAACAACAACTTAAGACATCTTGCGATTCTCACACACCCACGAAGCACCATATAACCTTGTTAAAATTTTCCTTTACTCGAGCCATCCTCGGTCTCAATTCCGCGAGCCATAACTGATTCGCCCAAACGCCTCAAACTGGAACCCACATTGCACCTAATCGTGCACTCGACTGCTCACCACAGACTCCCCGACTTGGCTCGGAGCCATAGATCAAAATACACTCAATAACTCATAGTGCACATACTCTATTGCTGCCATAATACCATGGTGAGATTAAATCCAATCCTTCATAAGCTTGTGGAAACGCAAATCATCTAGAATTTTAACTCTTCTGCAAATCTCGCATTCACTCACACAATAGTTAAGCTCACTCTCTAGGCGACCCAATTTAGATTTCAACACATATTCTTCACTTGTAAATGATATCTTCTAATAGACAACATAAGGATCACACAACATTAAAACACTCTGCAGGAAATAACCCACTTGATTTGCCTTCAACTGACATTTCTATATACCTTCTACCGTCACAAGCATTATGCAGTCACTTGATCTTCCTGAGTTTGGACTCATACCGCAACATGAAATTTACTTCACTCTCAACTAGAAAACATGAAAAGATCCTTCATACGCCCATAACTCGGGTCTATACCTTAAATCAAGATGGAATTCCAACACCTAATAGTTTCGCTATCCTTTAGCAGGCCTTTCTCGTCACTCCCACGTCACATAGATATACCTCGAAGTACTAACATACTCATCACCTAGCCACAACCGTCACTTCCACTAACAGGGACACTACCGAACATATAAGTTCAAAATACTTGCTCACAAAATCAGCACCTCGGTGCTCAAGCCATAGGCAAAGATCCGGCCTCAAGTCCTCCAGACTGGCCCAACATAAACTCACAGAGATTACATCTCGCTCCTCGATCGGGGGATCACAAGCCATCAAGGCACATCTGATACTGAGCTCTCATGCGCGCATGCGAATGCGTGGAAGGAGTTTCAAGTGTTACATCTCAAGCTGAATCAAGGACGCACGATAAGAATTCTGTTTTCCTAAAGGTTCTGCAGCCGCTTGAGGATAAATACAGACGTCTCCATACCGATCCGCGAGACTCTACTAAACCTGCTCATGACTCATGAGACCTAGTAACCTAGGCTCTGATACTGACTTGTCATGACCCCAACCCCGATCCGGTTGTGATGGCGCCTCTCGTGAAGACAAGGCCAGCCAACCAACCCATTTTGCCTTTTTAGAATAATTAAATATTGATTCATAGTTTTAACATAATTAAATAACCACATCTAAACAGAGATTTCTTTATTAAGTGCGAAATACAACCAAAACATAGCCCAAACCGGGGCGTCACAAGTTACGAGCATCTATTAGGGCATAACTTCAACTACAAGGCTTGAAAACATTCAAAATAAGACTAATAAACAAAAGGAAGAAATGCGGTGCTGCGAGCGATGGCAGTCACCTCGCTAAACTCCAATGACTTAGCCTTCGGTCAGCTCAAAACCAGCTACCGGGTGAACAAGTACCTGCATTTGCACACGAGGTGCAGAGAGTAAAGTGAGTACTCCAACTCAGTGAGTAATAAAGGTAAATAACAACTGGGCAATAAAAAATCATGTAAAGCAAACCACCATGCTGTATAGAAGCAGTGTAAACCCTTTTGAGAAAAGCAGTGAAGCTTTTAAATCTTTAGAAATATCTTAGCTCAGTTTAAAACCTCTTTAAAAAAATAACCTTTTCAATAGTTATGCAAATGAATGCAAACCAACTAGTACAGATAAGCATAGAAGTCCGGCCCTCGGGTACCACACTCAATTAACAGATATTGTCAGGCAATCCGGTAGTTATCACATGAAGTAGCACAAACAACAAATAATGGTAGACAAATGAAATAAAGCAAACACATAAAAAAGTACCAGTATCGCTGCGTCGTGCATCCCGATCTATATATTTTGTCGACGGCGCTCACTGGGGGTGTGCAGACTCTGAAAGGGCCCCCTTACGGCCCAAGCGCAATATCAAGCCATCTCATGATGTACAAAGATTTATTTTCAAACTTGATCTTGCGACTGTTGTTGCCTTGTTGACTTGTATTTCCTCCGAAGTTCCTTTGTTGCTGACTTGAATTGTAGTCTGAGAGGTTTTCCCTTGCCCCAGGCGGGCTCCTGACTTCAAAACTCGAATGTATTCCCATGCTTTCCAGGCGGGCTCCTGACTTCAAAACTTGAATATATTCCTCTGCTATCCAGGCGGGCTCCTGACTTCAAAACTTGAATGTATTCCTCTGCTATCCAGGCGGGCTCCTGACTTCAAAACTTGAATGTATTCCTCTACTATCTAGGCGGGATCCTGACTTCAAAACTTGAACAATTACTTTTACCCTAAAACCTATGTTGCCTTCCCTGTTCTTCAGATGGGTACCTGACTTCAACAAAATAGACAAAATGAAAGAAGATTTTCTGCCCCAGTTTGGTAGCTGGGCGCATCCATCATATTACCAAATGTCTCTAATAATTTGTAAGCTAGATCCTAATGACAGTTTTATATTTTCCTAAAGGTGCGACTTCTGTTGAATCTTGCTATTAAAGACAGTCTTAAAACTACTCCCCATTATCTGGGAGGGTCCTAAAAATTTCTTATCAAATCTTACCTTATGTGTGATAACTTTTACGGCTGAATTATACTTCCCTACAACAGAACTTACGCTAAACCTTGTTACCTAATGGAATTCTTAAAGCTAGGCCCCATTATTCGGGAGGGTCCTGAAAACTCTTAATTGAATCCTATCTTAAACATGCAAACTTTGAAACCAACTTCTATTCCTTGGGGTACATTTGTGCTAGGTTTTGCTACTTATGATTGTGTCGATTTTTAAAACTAAGTCTCATTTTCTAGGAGGGTCCTAAAAATTTACGATCATACCTGTCTGGTGCTTGCCTTTCCTTACGGTGGGTTTCTCCGACATAAATGACTTTGCCTGCCCCTCAATCAAAGAAAAATCTTGTCAGTTTAAAATGTGGTGGTTGGTTGTGACACTCTTGCTGGGGATGGTTTTCTCCTTTCCATGCTCTGCTTCGTCCGACTGCCTTGAACTTGGTCGAAAATTTCCGACCTTATGACTGATCCTTAGCCGCAGGATTCCTAACTATTGTTTTTTTTCACCTCTAGTCTTCTTATCTAACCCCATATATCTCCCATGATAACTGATTTCCACTCGAAGACCTTGCCTGTTTATTGATTAACCACTTTCTCTGTCATCCGTATCACTGAAATACCTTTTCTCCGTTCAGACCCAATATCCTCTATTTATTGCATTGCTCATGAACCGGCATCTAACCGACCTTTGTGTCTCACATGAATTCCAAATCACATCCATTGCCCCCACTCCGTGTGTATGCTATTCTTTCTTGACTTAAACTACTGGACTTTGCCTAGAGGTCTGTTGCTCCTTCACTTGCATTGATAACTTTGACTTCTGTTGGAAGGTCTTGCTCGTCACTGGTTTAACACCTTTTTATCAATCTTATCACAAGAAACACCTTTAATCTGTTCACCCTAACCCTTCATCTGTTGCATTCTCCATGAATCGATATGTACCAAACCTTTGTATTTTGCAGGGATCCCAAAGCATGTTGATTATTACCAGCTCAGTGCGCTTGTTGTTCTTTCCTAACTTATGACGCTTTGATGTGTTAACTAGATCCCGTTTTGTGTAATTGGAAAGCTGGTGGCAAATTTTGAAGTCATTTCTCACTTGTTTTGACCAAACAGGCTTAGGAAGGGGAAGTAAACAAGACAAAAGGAACAGAGTAAAGGACCAAGGTTAGGGATGATTCCTAACAAGGAAACTACAAAGTAGTAATCTATCAGATGTGGATACCAACTCTAATGACCATGACATGCACCTATGGCCTATTCTCTTATGCAAGTCTGATGTTCAACTCTTGTTGTAACTTTAAACCATGAAACTAGGCTTCAATGCTCCGATTATCCAATCTGATTCACAATCCTTATTCAACTTGTAGTGCCCGAAGGGTTTTCACCATCAAGCCTCACTTATTTCGTTCTTTCTCTCAACTTACTTTAGCCTCAAGGTGCTCGTGAAGGTTTTCACCAATAAGACTCTCTCATTTTTTATTTTTCACAGCTTTCATCGCCTTACGGTGCCCGTGAGGGTTTTCGCCAATAAGACTCTCTCATTTTTCATTTTCCTTGTTTGGCCCGGAGTGTTGCCCCTGATATGATTCACCTCTAATTGCTCGCCTTGGCATATCTCAAAGACTGATCGGAAGGTCTTTCTCTGGACCGTAACGTGGGCTTTTGGATAGGGTTAAAAAGAAGGGGTATCGAAGGCTCAAAACAACTCAAAGGGTTTAAGATTACAACTTTCGGAATCAGATTTCTTACAACAATCACAACTTCTGCCCCAGTTTCTTGCTTGGGGATCTTTTGATATTTTATTTTACTATGACCGAGCTGTGAGGCTGCCTACGTATCCTTAACAGGAATCAGGTTAAACGTAGTTCACATAAATTACCTTGTTGTTGTGTTTTTCTTTCTTTTTTTTCTTCCTTTTTCTCTTCTTTTCTTTTCTTTCTTCTTTTCACTTTTTGTCATTTTGTTGTTTTTTTTTATTTTTCGTTTTCTTCTCTCTTTTCTCTTTGTTTTTTTTCTTTCTCTTTTCATTCTTTTCTTTCTCCTTTCTCTTTTTCCTTTACTTATCTTTTGCGTTTGCATTTCTGAACTTCGCTAATAATTCCAAAGAGGGGTATGAAACAAAACAAATAAGGCTCAAAGGGGTAACGAAGGATAAAGTGTTGAGATAGCAGAACAAAATGCCTTCGTCATTCTAATCTTCAAAACATGCCAAGCGCAAACAACAAACCAAGGGAAACATTTGTAACATCTTTTGATTGTACCAGACTCGATAACCATATCCTGCACATTCTCCTTTTGTCAATTTTAAGTACCGTTGGACAAACTTTTTGTTACCACGGACGGCCCCTGCCAATTTGGGAAAATTTGCCGTTAGCTTCAACCTGATGCGGTATGATGCATTTCAATATAGTTTTTTTATATTCTATCTTCCCCCGTTTAATATGGTTCAGGCTTCAAATGATCCGTTCTTATTTCCCTCAAATGCCGCCCTATCATCTTCCCAATTGCTTCATGATTGAAACTAACCTTTAAGATTAGGCTGAGAATTACGCGTGCATGTCATGTCACTAGAGTCGAGAGGAAAAGAACTATAAAGAGGAAATACCTAAACAAAAGAAAATGACTAGAAATAACGAAAAACATAGAATTGCATTAGACAGATGGGGAAAGAGTTTGTACAACAAAACAAGCATAATAAACTGGGGTACAACCCTTAGAACAAACCTAGACAACATGAAAGGATAAGAGGATTTGACCACAAGACAATGTCCGGATTACAACCCTAAAAATAACCCGGACAACAGAAATGACCACAAAATGAACCACTAAGACTCCTCCCTAGCTAACCAAGAAAAGAGCATCTTTCCAATCGACTAACTCACCATCTTAGCCACTGAGTTTTGCATCAAGAGTACTGGGACCTTCGCAAGTCTCCATCACATTGTTCTTAATGAAATCCCTTTCCAAATAAATCATACCCAACATGTGCGTCTCATTTTGCACAAGCGATGGACTATGGCTAATGTCTGCTGCATCTGGATTTGGTGCGACAATGTCGCCTGCATTAATAAGCTTCTGAATTGCATTCTTCAGATTCCTACACTTCTCTATGTCATGTCCTGGGGCATTCGAGCAGTATGTGCACCTTTGGGAAAGTCAAACTTCTTTGGAAGAGGGTTTGGCATTTTTATCAGGATAGGCTTCAACATGCCCGGACTCTTTAGCCTCTGGAACAAATTGGTGTATGACCCTTCCAATGGAGTTTAGGCTTTCTTCTTCCGCAACCTCTCATCCCTACATGCTTTATTGGGCCGAAAATCTGATCCAGAGGGTTTCTGGCAGGCTCGTGGGGGTAGATAAGCATTTTGTGGAGCCAGGTACCGAAAAAGTGGTGTATGACTCTGGGAGTTCTGTGGAGAGAAGTAGCATTGGGAAGGGTCACGGAGACGGTGTCGGGGCTGGGAGTATTGATCAGGAGAACTCATCGGATCATCTTTTCTGCTCCTTCCTTCCCCACCCAAGCTTGCTGGGATGTTCTGAATGTCTTTCGACCAACTCATGATTTTGCCAAACTTGATTCCTTCTTCTACTAACTCCCCCATTCTTAACACCTCATCGAAAGGTCTACCTACGGCTGGGATCAAGTTATTGAAGTAGGTGGGCCCCTGGGCTTGTAGGAAAAGCTCAACCATTTCTTCTTTGCCAATCAGGGTACTGACTCGAGCAGCTTGCTCCCTCCATCTGAGCCTAAACTCCCTAAAGCTTTCCTCCGGGTTATTTTCATCTTATATAGGGAGGAGCAGCCTGGGGTAACAGTTGATTTGCATTGAAAGTATCGGACAAAGTCTTGAGCCATGTCACCCAATGTAGGCCACTTATCAACATCTTGACGATTATGCCAGTCCAAAGCTGCCCCAGTTAGACTCTCACTAAAATATGCCATCATCAAGTCATCTTTCTCTCCCATACTTCTCATTTCATTGCAATAAACCTTCAGGTGGGCTATCGGATCCCCAAACCCATCATACAAGCTGAATTTTGTTACTTTAAACCCCATGGGTAGGTGACTGTCAGGAGACACGGACGGTTCTTTGTAATCTATGCTGCCCTGATCCCTCATTACTTGCTTGTCCCTGAAGGACTGCTCTATGCTTTTTAGCTTCTTGGGTACCCCATCTAGCCCTTCTCTTCCCGTGAATTTTTTATTTTCAACATGAGGCTCATCCCGTAGGCCTTGCTTGTGCGAGTTGGGGACCTTGTGAGCAACCTCGGAGGGGTAATATTGGGCATTATGAGCTTTGAGCGGGTATTCATTGTCCAGAACAGTGAATGTGATCGGAGGGCACTTCTGGGAAAAGATAGTTGGACGACGAGTGATGGAGCTACTAGGGTGGTTGGGAAAGCTGTGATAAGCGGGTAAATATGGAGAGTGTGGAGGATCACCTGGCGTTGTGTCCGGAGTTTGGGTAAGGACAGCGTCTAGGAAGCTGGGTGGTGGCGGGGGTGGTGCTTTCCCAGTCATCCATGCCCGATACATGTCCGCCACGTGTTGTCTCAACATATTTACCTTTTCTACCAACCCGCTGTCCTGTTCAACCCGCTACTATCGGGCACCGATATCAACCCACTCAGTTCTGTTGTTCGCTGCCATTGCCTTTTGCCTTTGTGTTGTATGGAAGAGTTACTTTAAAAATCACAAACCAACCACCTTTCTGGAATTATGACAAAATGAAACCATCACGTTAGCGTTAGGGCATTTAACATATTGGTACCCGCACATTTGGGGAATGAATGCACCTAAGCAGTCAACAGTTCCTATTATGCTTTTGATCGGTCGTATGCGTCATCCCGGCCTTTTCCTATTTCCGATTGCAAACTTTCTCTCTTTTTTTATTTTTTTTCTTTTCACACTTGCCTTTGTTTTTCTCTTTGTTTTTATTCTCTCCTTCTCTCGATTTCTTACTTTCTCTCTTTTCTTTCTTTGTTTTCCGCTCTTTTTCTTTTCTTTCTCTTTTGTTTCTCCTCTCTTTTCTTTTTCTCTTTTGCTTACGGTCGAATCCTATGGAAATTGCCTACGTATCATGACCCCGCATGAATCAGACCAAGCGTAGTTCTTGCCGATAAGTGCAAAATAACTAAAAAAAATATTGGATTTTTTTTTCAAATTTTCCACTAAAAAAATGTGTTTATTACAACGCTACCTTTTATTACAAGATTAACAGGCTCTAAAAGATTCTAACATCAAAAATGGCAATACAGTCTAAAATAGACTAACAAACTCTGACTGACAAATAAGACTTTTTTTTAAAAAAAAATCATCACTGTTTCTCAAAAATTTTCATAAAAATATCCGGTTTTGTAAATACGGCCCTTCAGCACTTCGAAGAAGATTTAAAGGCTGTGTTTTCTAACCGGCCAAAAATTTTGAGAAATGACCAAAGGTGGTTGTTCTTTTAAAAAAGGCCTTCCGGCGTCCTTTTGGGGACATTTGGCTATTTTGGACAAAAATGACATCACCTTACTTATGGCAAAACTGTGATATTTATTTACCCCTAATTTTTCAAAATAGGTGAGCCCGATGGGGGTTGCTTACGTATCCCACATCCGGTGAGAATCAAACTTACGTAGTTCTGCCAAATAAAACAAACTATTTTTGAAAACAAGACTCTTTTTTTTCATTTCATTGGCGAATATATACACTATTTTTTGAAGACAAGACTCTTTTTTCCTTTTTCATTGGCAAATAAAACAAACACATTTTTTCATTCTTTTTTTTCATTTTCCCCAAAAATTTCGGCAGAGTTTCGACACTATTTGGATATTGGTTTTTTCAAAACAGGTAATTATCTCTCTTTAACCCTCATACCGCTGTTTCTCTCCCTTTTTTTCCTTTTTTTTTCAAATATTCGAAAGTCGGTCAGCATGTAAGTCCGAAGCAAATAAATGCACAAGCAGTACGTAAGATGCATCAGGATGGTCTGTTTTCAATTTTGGTACACCTGTCCTAGACAGACCCAACCCCTGTGTTGAGCCTCCAAAGTCAAATGCACAAGATGCAAACAAACGTTCTTACTAGGGATCCGGCATGAGGCTGAGTTATTCTAGGTTCAAAACCTAGGAATTTGTTCTTGACTGTGTACTCGAGCGGACAACTCGAGTCAGGAGGGGGGTACGTACCGGGGACCCAAAAGATCATCCGGCTTAGTAGCTTATCCGAGCCTTTTTCTTATTTCAAGGTATGACACTAACAGAATAGGGAGTCTCAACCAGCGAGCACATCCCCGAATATAAGAAGAGAAGGGTTTCGTAACAGTTTATATGTACAATTCAAATAATATCAAAGGGGAAAAAGCATCATTTTGTAAGCCCAACATGTAAAAATATCAGACAATAAACAAAGCCAAATACAACAATTAATCTAAGCTCGAATTCTTGAACCCTGAACCAAAAGTTCTGGGTTCTTGTCCTCAGCAGAGTCGCCAGAGCTGTCACACCTCTTTTTTACCTACCCCCGAAAGGGTATAAAGGAGTTTTCCCAATTAAAGGACAATCAAAATAGGATTTATTATTAGAATATTCAGAGTCGCCACTTGAGAGATTTATAGTGTCCCAAGTCACCGATTGAATCTCGAATCGAGGAAAATAATGACTCTGTTTAACAGTCCGCAAACCAGAAATCCGAGTAAGGAATTCTATTAACCCGGAAGAAGGTGCTAGGAATTCCCGAGTTCCATGGTTCTAGCACGGTCGCTCAACTATTATATTCGGCTTAATTATCTAATTTTAAACAATTTTGAACTTATGTGCAAATTTTAACTTTTAACTGCTTTTATTATCATTTTTTAAAGAGAATTGCAACGTCATTAAAACACGTCTCGAACCACGTCACATAAATGTACCCGTAATTTTTGACATATTTTAACATCGTTGAGATTTGGATATGGGTCACATAAATGCGCACCCGAGTTTAAGAAGGTATATTATTAAGCTAACGTGCCTAAAGCAATTTTGCGTTGGCAATTTGTGAGGGCCGTAGAATTTAGCTAAATGACACGCCTCGAATCTAAGGATCAATTCAAACTTAAACATACTGAGGGTCATGCAATTGTCATTAATGTTTGGCATGGCACACCTCAAAATACTCTACTTAAAAGTTTCTATGTTAATCTAGGAGGGCCATAACTACATTTGCTAAGTATGGCACGCCTCACTTAATTGATTCTAGCGTCCTTAGCCTTTTTAACTCTAATGCTCGTATGGGCTAAGTAAGAAACTTTGCGAAACTCAAGCCCATTCGAATTCTTTGAAGGCGCTCTCACTGGCTAGCTTCCAAGCCCAAATATCGAAACCCAACTCGTGTACTCACAATAAAAAACCAATTAATTAAAGCTATTTAGGCATGAGAAAACAAACTAATCAAATTAACTTTGAACTTAATTAATTAAATATGAGTCAACCAACTAGTCCTTTAATATTATTCAAGCATCCTCAAACTAAAATCCATCGCGAAAGATTAATCAACAGACAAAGCCTTTGAGCCATTTGTTTGGGTCGTTTCCTTTACCAAAGACCTTAAAATTTCTGGCCCAAAAACTCGACCATTACCAGATTAATAGAACAAGGTTCCGTTTCAGATCCTTATCGGTACAAATCTTTAAAAGCTGAGGGGTTCAATAGTGCACCAAGCTACAACACTAATAAATTTTATAACACAATTGTAATATCGTTTAAGAGCCAATGGATGTTTTCACACTAACCAAACAACCCTTAATGCACTAACAAACTGCTTGCATAAATTACTTATCACTTAACACCATCACTCAAGATCATATATCTGACCATCTTCTGATTGAAACACCATCAAAAGCGTACATACAATTACTAAGCACTGAAGCAATGATTGAACTTAGACTGAAACTAATTCAATTTAACCAACTAACATGAGAGTCATCTGTACACGAAAGAGGACTGAAAATCATTGAAAACATTAATTGAGTAGGCCTGCTATCCCGTTTGAATGTCCAAACCCACATTAATTGGTGAGGCATTCTAGTCCTTTTTCAACAGAAAACTTTTAAGTAAAAAAAAACCACAGATCCTTCAACAACATCTCANTAACCAACTAACATGAGAGTCATCTGTACACGAAAGAGGACTGAAAATCATTGAAAACATTAATTGAGTAGGCCTGCTATCCCGTTTGAATGTCCAAACCCACATTAATTGGTGAGACATTCTAGTCCTTTTTCAACAGAAAACTTTTAAGTAAAAAAAAACCACAGATCCTTCAACAACATCTCAAGCAACATCATACATGCTCTCAGCACCCTTAAGAGTTATTCAAATAGATACACACTATCACTTAACTCATCTAAAACTAAAACAGATCGAGGATACAATCTAGTGATGGACACTCTCAAAATAGAGTATCAATGGTTCCTAAATCAAATACAACCATAAGAAGTCGATTAATCAGACAAAAATTCATTAAAAATACATGATTTTGCATGTACCCAGAAACACAAAATAACATGAATGTGCTCAAAATACAGCTGAGTCTATGAACATGATTTCAGCTCTTATTTCTATCCTCCATATGACATTTACATCGAGCAGAACTAAAGAAGTATACATGGAAATGGAAAGGAAAAGGGAGAAGAAGGTCAGCAACCAAGCAACAGCACACAACAATTTTTTGACCAGTTTTTGAACCCAGAGAGTGAAATAACAGCCCAGAAAAATGACTCCACAACCAGCAACAAACCAGAAAACCTCAAACTAAGCTTGGTTTCAATCCATTTTTAACAATTAGCTACCCAAAATATTATTCAAAGATTAAACGGTAACCAGATTGCCAAGGTGATCAATGAAACAGTAAAAACAATGTAGCTGTTTGGTTTTTTCAGATTTTCAGAGTTATTTTTTCTTAACTCTCTCCAGCTCTATCTATTCCGCTTTCCCCCATTTGTATCAATCAGTCCCTCCCTTTCCAGCAAATATATCCTTTTTAATGTGTGTTCTACCTTTTCTTAATTCTGTCCTTCCCCTTTCTAGGCTGTGTATTCCCTGTACACATGCCTCTTCAATTATGTTCCCATGTTCTCTTAATTTCCAGCTCCAAAAAGGGCACTAAACTGGTGTCATTTCCACTACCAGTACCCTTTTCCAATTTTTAATTGACCCCAGTGACTTAGTGCCTTCACCATTATCAACTTATCCTTTCAATTTTTAATTATCCACTCACCTAGTTAGTATAATTCTTACCCTATCATTATAGAATCTTCCTAAGTAGATGAAATTCCTTCAATCTAAACAATCCCTTTTAATATGATCCAACGCCCACATTCCAAGCTTCTAATTTTTTTTTACAAGACAAACTAAATGGCCAAATTGGCATAACTGATGGACAGAGATTCCACAAAAATGCATTACTGCTTCTTGCGTTAGCTAGAGGACGAAACCAAGGAATTTGGGTTACTGTTTTCTTCTTTTGGTTGGACTAAAAAACGCATGCTAATGGGGGTACAAACTGGTAATCCACACCTCATTCAGTGAACATTCTTCCATTTTCAAAATCATTACTGACTCATATGATACTAAGAGACACAATCAAAACAATAAACATTTTATACTAAATCATTTCGAGATATGTCAGTAACCAAAGTAAGAATTATTTTAAGAAAAGACAAGAATGTATCTTCTGTGCACATTTGTATCCAAACTTCAAGAATAAATGGCCCATGAAGATATGAATTGCAAACTTAGCAGAAAATAGAACTTTCACATAACAATCCAAACCAGTAGAATAATATTAGGATCTAAAGAGTTAATTATAAGCTGTGGAACCACTCTTATCAACAAACAATCAATCACACATAGCTTCAAATTTGCAAACATTTTCCAACAACAAACCAATTAAAATTGTGACAGTTATAAGCACAATATAAACAATCTGCAAGCCTAGTCAGATTTTATTATATACAAAATTCAAAAAGTCCAATGTCACTCTCCACCTTAATCTTCAATTCACATCTCGTCAAAGACGTTTCAGAAAATTCCACTTTCAGTAGGAAGAACAAAATGGATGATTCGACAATCCTTCAAGGAATTAACTACTTTCACACAATGGAGCCAAACAAACACTTAAACTTCAGATTTGATTCAACAGTTAAACAAACAAACACCACAAATTAGAGGCTCAAAATACTAGATCAAAGTAGATTTACAACTTATAGAATCATGAAATTATTCTAAGATAGCAAGAGAAAAGAGAAAATAATCATCAAGTAACCTGAAATTTGATTGACTTATAATCCAAAAATGCTAAATTGATGGAATAAACCGGACTGCGGACAAAATCTAAGCCGAAAAATCTGCCAGAAACCTTATCGAACTTCTGACCGGGATTGCACACTCGAATCTCGACCTTCCTTCATTGATGATAGAAGTTAAAATCAGAAAGAAGACCACAAAGACCTATTTTTTTGTTCGATTTCTGGTAGTGGGTGTGTGCCTTTGGGTGGTGAGAGAGTGACTGTTGGCTGGTGGCTTGGTGGTTGGAGAAGGGTGGTCGTTGTGGTGGTGGTTGACGACGAGTTTTCTGGGTTCTTGGTGGAGTTCTGGCGGCGGTTGTTTTGGAGGAGACGACTGGAAGTGAGGAAGGGTTGTGGGATGATATATTGACCGGAAAAGGCGTCTGATTCAGAGGGTGGAGGGATTGTCCAGTGATGGGGGGTTTTGTTTGGGTGTTGAAGAAGACGATCACAGAAGGAGGGGGGTATTTGGGTGTTGCGGCTGCTCTCTTCAATTAGAGTCTAGGTTTTTCTTCATGGTATTGGGTACCTTGAGGGAATGGGTTGGGTCATGGAATAGGTAGGGGCTGACTTGGGCGGGTATTTGGATGGGTATAATGGTGTTTGGTTTGGGCTTGGGTGAATTGAATTGGAATTGGCCCAAATCCGATTTTCCTCTTCTTATTTTCTTTTTCTTTTCAATTTTTTTTCCTAATTAAAATAAAATACAAACCTAAATTTAACCTCGACCAAACCTAAAAATATTAATTAATTCTAAATAGTAATTATCACAAATAATTAAATATCAAATTAAAGAAAATCACACAATTTTGACATTAAATACTAAAATGCGAAGTACGTTATCTTTTTGTGATTTTTCATTTTTGTAAAACAAGTAATTTACTACTTAACTCAAGAATTATAAATTAAATCCTGAATGCAATTGCAACATATTTTGTATTTTTTTATTAATTCAACAAATAAAAATGCACACACAAATGCAAACAATAACTAAAAATATCATGAAAATTCACAGAATTGCACACAAAGTAAAAATTATTTTATTTTGAATTCTTTGGGAGTGATCGTGTGAGGCAAAAATCACGTGCTCACACATGTACAATAAAATTTTATTTTTATTTCTGTATTTAAATAATATTATTTTTTGTATATCAATAATATAAAATTATATATATAGTTATTGTTGCTTTTATATTGTGATGACCCAAAAGGTCATCACTTGTTTATAAATTAAATTTTGTGTTTCCGAGGCCGTAAAAACCTCATTTAGAGTCACCTCAATTTGTGTGTGCAGTACGGGCGCGTAGCCGGAAAACTTAGTTATAAAATTGTGTGAAAAATGATAAGTTTGAACTATAAAATAAATTAATTTAACTTTGGTAAACATTTTGGGTAAACGGACATGGACCCCTTATTTGACAGTCTCGGAGGGACCATAGGAAAATATGGGACTTGGGCGTATGCCCAGAATCGAATTCCGAGGTCCCAAGCCCGAGAAATGAATTTTTGAAACAACTTATTTCCTGAAATTATTTAAGGAAATTTGAAATGAAATTTGATTAGAACCTGATAGTATCGGACCCGTATTTTGGTTCCGGCATCCGGTTAGGTCTTATATATGATTTAAGATGTGTCTGTGAAATTTGGTGAAAAACGGATGTCGTTTGACGTGATTCGGACCTAAATTGGAAAATTAGATGTTTTAAGAAGTTTGAACGAATTCATGGATTTCGAGGTTTAATTCGATGTTTATGATGTTATTTTGGCGATTTGATCGCACAAATAAGTCCGCATGATGTTTTTGAGATTGTGTGTATATTTGGTTTGGAGCACCGAGGGCTCGGGTGAGTTTTGGATAGGCCACCAAGTGCATTTTGAACTTAAAATTTGCTGGTGTGTTCAGGCCTGCAGGCTTCGCTTCGCATTTGCGAAGCCTGGCTCGCAATTGCGAAGGCTAAGCCGCAAATGCGAAAACAGCCCAGACCACTCTTCCTTGCAAATGCGAGCTTCCATTCGCAGATGCGAAACTCCCCTGTTCAGCCTTGGGTCGCTAAGGCGACCCTTTCTTAGCAATTACCAAGTCGCAAATTCGACATTTCTGATCGCAAAATTGAAGGTCCAGTAATTTTGAAGGGTTCGCAAATGCGAACCCTGATTTGCATTTCCCACATCTGCAGAGGTCGGGGTTTGCAATTGCGAACCCCTGTTCGCAATTCCCACATCTGAGACCTGCAATTTTATACTTAGCCGATTTTAAACACCATTTTTACATTCTCTCAAACCCAAACACACTTAGGCGATTTTTCAAGAATCCTTTCTTCTCTAAATCAATTGTAAGTCATTTTTAACTAACTTTTTTCAATTTTTATCATCTTTTAACATGATTTCAACATAAAATCATGGATTTTCATGGGAGAAATTGGGTCTTTTGGGTAGAACCTAGGTTTTTCAAAAATTGGGAATTTAGACATCGATTTGAGGTCGGATTTTAAAACAAATTATATATTTGAGTTCGTGGGGGAAGGGTGATTGGGTTTTGGTTCGAACTTCAAATTTTGACCACGTGGGCCCGGGAGTGATTTTTGACTTTTTGGCAAAACTTTGGGTAATTCATTTTCATACATTCAAATTGATTCAATTAGCGTTTATTGATGTAATTAAGTAATTTGTGACTAGATACGAGTGAATTGGCGGTGGAATCAAGGGGTAAAGCTATAATTGAAACTTGAATTGTGTTCGTGGCATCGAGGTAAGTGTTTGGTCTAACCTTAGCTTGAGGGATTAGGAGTCGAGTCATATTTGTTATGTGATAATTATTGAGTACGACATATAGGCATGGTGACAAGTATCTATACGTCAGAGTCAAGCATGCCCGTGGGTCTTATATTGTGATTTTCATGACTTCGTTGTATTATCTATGCTTAGAGGTGATTTTTGTATTTGTTGTGACAAGTTTGTGGAAGTAATTGTGACCTTTGAACATTGAGGAGCATTGGCTCAAGCTATATTACGAGTTGTGAAAATATATGAGTTGATTGAAACCTTTAGAGAATTGGCTCAAGTGGTAAGTGAGTGGTGAAGTAAAAGTGAAAAAGAGAAAAAAGTTATTGTGTTGATACCCTTGTCGGGTTATTGTTGATTTATCGGTTATCTCCATTGCCGGGATGTAGATATTATTTATGTTGTTCCCTTGGCAGGATTTAAGTGTTTAATTGTTATTCCCTTGCCAGGAGTTCTATTATAATCTTGTTTATTCCCTTGCCCCATTGTTTGTGATTGTTGTTTGGGTGAGGAAGAGTGTTAAAGCACGAAGGGTGATGCCGTGCATAAATGTGAGGAAAGAGTGTAAAGCACAAAGGGTGATGCCGTACCGCACGATGTACCATTCCGTGCCGATTCTATTGGTTATATGGTGAAGAAAGAGAGCAAAAGCATGAAGGGTGATATCGTGAACATTTTATTATATAATTGCTTTGGTGAGAACGAGAGTAAAAGCACGACGGGTGATGCCATGCACTTATTGATTTCTGATTCTTTATTGATATCTAAGTTATGTTGATTCCTTCGTTACTTGATGACTTTTACTCAGAATTGTTATCTTCCTCACAGCATGCTCCCTCTCCCATATTGATTGGTTATCTCTATATTTCTTTTCCACTGTATATATTTGAACTGCACATGTTTATGTGGTAGTCTGGTCTAGCTTTGTCACTATCTCGCCGAGGTAAGGCTAGGCACTTACTAGCACATAGGGTCGGTTGTGCTGATGCTACACTCTGCACTATGTGCAGATACCGATGCAACATTTGGTCAACAGCAGTAGTTCGGGGGCCAGCCTTCAGTCCACCAAGACACTGAGGTAGACTTGCAGGCGTCCGCAGGCCCGACATCTCCTCAATCCTTTGTTATGTTCTATTATCTCTTGTCTTCAAGACAGATAGTATTACTTTCTTTCAAACTGTTGTATGTAGTAAATCTTAGTAGTCCATGAGTGTTGTGACACTAGTTCCTGTGTCTGCATATGTGGATTTCCTTATTGTTTGGCTTATTTTGTCTAAGTCTTCCGCTTTAATGTTATTTTTTCCGCTATTATTTGAACGTTTATTACTTGTTAATATGATTTATAAAAAAGGATTAAAATAAAAGAGTTAAGAATTTATAATTTCGTGGCTTGCCTAGCTTCTACGAGTAGGCGCCATCACGACTCCTGAGGGTGGGAAATCCGGCTCGTGACAAGTTGGTATCAGAGCTCTAGGTTACATAGGTCTCACAATTCACGGACAAGCTTAGTAGAGTCTGAGGGATCGGTACGGAAACGTCTGTATTTATCCCCCAGAGGCTACAGAGTTAGGAAAAGTTTCACATTTGTTCTTTCTTGTCGTGCAGTTTGGTTTCTCAATGCTAATTGAATTTTTACTCGGTTCTTTCACAAATGGCGAGAACACGCCCTTCCTCATCTACCGATCAGCAGTCTGAGCCCCCAGTAACTCCCACGAGGGGCAGAGGGTGAGGCTGAGACCGTGCTAGAGGCCGAGGCAGGGGCAGAGCTCGGCCTGGGGCAGCAGCACCCGTAGTGGAGGCTCAGGTTGATTCTGATGAAGAGTTTCCAGCCCCAGCCGTTCCGGCGGGGCCCAGCTTAGGTCCAGAGGGGTTTATTGCCACCCCAGTTCTTCAAGATGCTCTGGTCCGTCGAGTGGGCCTTATGGAGAGTGTCACCAGGGCAGGTTTACTTCTTGTAGCACCAGCTGTCTCTCAGGCTGGAGGAGGAGCCCAGACTCCTACTACTCGCACTCTGTAGTAGGTAGCTCGTCAGATTCAGACTCCAGTGGCTCAGCCAGTTGGAACAGTACAACCATGTGTGATAGCTCAGACCGTCGATGGTGCAGCCATGTCTACCGATGCTTTGTGGAGAATGGTCAGGTTCACCAAGCTCTTCACTACTACCTTCAGCGGTGCATCTACTGAGGATCCCCAGGATTATCAGACAGCTACCACGAGGTTCTTCGGAACATGGGTATTGTTGAGACCAATGGGGTTGATTTTGCTACATTTCGCTTGTCTGGATCCGTCAAGACTTGGTGGAGGGATTATTGCTTAACTAGACTAGCAGGATCGCCAGTCTTGACCTGGGATCAGTTCACGCAGCTATTTCTGGAGAATTTTCTTCCTACAACATAGCGAGAGGCCTATCGGAGGCAGTTTGAGCATCTCTAGTAGGGATCCATGATAGTCACCCAGTACGAGACCAGATTTATTGATTTCGCTCGCCATGCTCTTATTATACTTCCCACTGAGTGGGAGATAGTGAGACGGTTCATTGATGGACTCATCCATCCGATTCATCTTCAGATGGCCGGAGAGGATGGGAGTGAGATATCCTTCCAGAAGGCGGCCAATGTGGCCCAGAGAGTTGAGATGGTATTATCACAGGGGGTGTTCATAGGGCAGACAAGAGACCCCATCAGTCAGGTAGATTCAGTGGTGCCTCGTCTGGAGGTAGGGATTCGTATGATAGAGGTCATCCTCCTAGGCCCTTTCAGTCAGAACTCCAGGTTTCTCACGGTGCTTTAGGTGGTCGTGGTTCTCACATGCAATATTATGATCAGCAGCCCTACAGTGCACCGCCAGCTCCTATCCGTGCACCGCTATTTCAGAGTTTCTGGGTGGTCATTTAGATCGATCGGGTCAGCAATCTTAGCAGCCGAAGGCTTGTTACACTTGTGGTAATACAGGTCACATTGTTAGGTTTTGTCCTCGAGAACCGAGTATCTCTCAGCATCAGGGTTCCCGTGCCTTGGTTCAGGCCCCAGGTATTTCACAGCCCGCCCAGCCAGCTAGAGGTGGGGGTAGAGGTGTTAGAGGTGGGGTAAAGGTGCTAGAGATAGAGGTCGAGGTACTAGAGGTGGAGCTTAGGCTGCTAGAGGTGGAGGCCAGCTAGTAGCAGACCGACCCAAAGATGTGGTTCAGGCTGGTGGGGCTCAGCCCCGATGTTATGCTCTTCAGGCCAGGCCCGAGACTGAGGTTGAGGCTTTAAATGCAGTTATTACAGGTACGGTTCTGGTTTGTGATAGAGATGCTTCAGTGTTATTTGATCTAGGGTCTACGTATTCGTATGTGTCATCTTATTTTGCCCCATACCTGGTCATGCCTAGTGATTCATTGAGTGTTCCTATTTATGTGTCTACACTGGTGGGTGATTCTATTATAGTCAATCGAGTCCATCGTTCTTGTATTGTGATGATTGGGGGTCTTGAGACTCGTGTAGATTTGTTGCTTTTAGGCATGGTTGACTTCAATGTTATATTGGGGATGGACTGGTTATCACCTTATCGCGCTATCTTGGACTGTCATGCCAAGACTGTGACCTTAACTTTAGAGTGGAGAGGGACTTCTGGTCATTCTACCCGTAGTGTTATCTCGTATGTGAAGGCTCAGCGTATTGTCGAGAAGGGGTGTTTGGCCTATTTGGCGTATGTTCGTGATTCTAGTACTGAGGTTCCCTGTATTGATTCTGTGCCCATTATTCGTGAGTTCCCTGAGGTTTTTCCTTCAGGCCTACCAGGTATGCCACCCGACACTTATGTTTCGCGATAGTTGAAGATATATAAGAACTATCTGGTTCATGATTTGGAGTTGGAAGCCATAGTTCACACATTGAAGATTTGGAGGCATTATCTGTATAGCGTGGCATGTGAGGTGTTCACGGATCACAAGAGTCTTCAGTATCTGTTCAAGCAAAAGGAGTTGAATTTGAGGCAGAGGAGAAGGTTGGAGTTGTTGAAAGATTATGATATCACCATTTTATATCATCCAGGAAAGGCCAATGTAGTAGCAGATGCTTTGAGTAGGAAGTCAGCCAGTATGGGCAGTCTTGCTAATATTCCGGCTGGTGAGAGATCGCTTGCTTTGGATGTTTGGGCTTTAGCCCATCAGTTCATGAGACTGGATGTTTCTGAGCCTAGTCATGTGTTAGCTTGCATGGTCGCTCGTTCTTCATTATTAGAGCGTATCCGTAAATGGCAATGTGATGATCCCCATTTATATGTCCTTAGAGACACGGTGTAGCGCGGAGGTGCCAAGCAGGTTACCTTAGATAATGATGGAATTTTGAGATTGCAGGGTCGAGTTTGTGTGCCCAATATGGATGGTCTTTGATAGTTGATTTTAGAGGAGGCTCATAGTTCCCGGTACTCCATTCATCCGGGCGCCGCGAAGATGTATCAGGATCTGCGGCAACATTATTGGTGGCGGAGAATGAAGAAAAATATTGTTGTATATGTGGCTCGGTGTTTGAATTATCAGCTGGTCAAGTACGAGCATCAGAGGCATGGTGGTTTATTTCAGAGGATTGAGCTTCCCGAGTGGAAGTGGGAGCGGATCACTATGGACTTTGATACGGGACCCCCGCAGATTCGGAAGAAGTTCGATGCAGTATGGGTCATTGTTGATAGGCTGACCAAGTCAGCACATTTCCTTCATGTGGCAGTCTCAAATTCTTCTGAAAGGTTGGCTGAGATCTATATTCGGGATATTGTTCTCCTTTATGGTGTGCTCGTATCTATCATTTTGGACTGGGGTACGCAGTTTACCTCGCGTTTTTGGAGAGCAGTTCAGCAATAGTTAGGCACACGGGCTGAGTTGAGCATAGCATTTCATCCCCCGACGGATGGGCAGTTTGAGCGAACTATTCAAATTTTGGAGGATATGCTCCGAGCTTGTGTCATTGACTTTGGAGGCTCGTGGGATTAGTTTTTGCCTTTAGCAGAGTTTGCCTACATCAACAGCTACCAGTCGAGCATCCAAATGGCTCCTTATGAGGCTTTATATGGTAGGCGGTGTCGATCTCCGGCTGGATGGTTTGAGTCGGGAGAGGCTCAGTTGTTGGGTACGGATCTGGTTCAGGAAGGCTTGGACAAGGTCAGGATTACTCAGGATAGGCTCCGTACAGCTCAGTCCAGGCAGAAGAGTTATGCAGACTGCAAGGTTCGAGATGTGGCTTTTATGGTCGGTGAGCGGGTATTGCTCCGAGTGTCGCCTATGAAGGGCGTGACAAGATTTGGGAAGAAGGGAAAGCTTAGCCCTAGGTTCATTGCTTCATTTGAGATTCTTGATCGAGTGAGAGATATGGCTTATAGACTTGCATTGCTACCGAGCTTATCAGCCGTGCACCCAGTGTTCCTTGTGTTCATGCTTCGGAAGTATCACAGCGATCCATCCCACGTGTTAGATTTCAGCACTGTCCAGTTGGACAAGGACTTGTCTTATGAGGTGGAGCCAGTAGATATTCTAGATCGACAAGTTCGTCAGTTGAAGTTGAAGAGTTTCCCTTCTGCTCGTGTTTAGTGGAGAGGTCAACCTACTGAGGCATCGACCTGGGAGTCGGAGTCCGATATGCGAAGTCGTTATCCCCATATTTTCCCAACTCAGGTACTTCCTTCTTATGTCCGTTCGAGGACGAACGGTTATTTTAGAGGTGGAGAATGTGGTCATCACTTGTTTCTAAATAAAATTCTATGTTTTTGAGGCCTTAAAAACCTCATTTAGAGTCACCTTGATTTGTGTGCGAAGTCTGGGCGCGTAGCCGAAAAGCTTAGTTATTAAAATGTGTGAAAAAGGATAAGTTTGGACTATAAAATGAATTAATTTGACTTTGGTCAACGTTTTGGGTAAACGGACCTGGACCTGTGATTTGACGGTACCGGAGGGTCCATAGGAAAATATGGGACTTGGGCGTATGCCCGGAATCGAATTTTGAGGTCCCAAGCCAGAGAAATGAATTTTTGAAAGAAATTATTTTCTGAAATTGTTTAAGGAAATTTGAAATGAAATTTGATTAGAACCTGATAGTATCGGGCTCGTATTTTAGTTTCGGTACCCGGTACAGGTCTTATATATGATTTAAGACATTTCTGTGAAATTTGGTGAAAAACGGATGTCGGTTGACGTGATTCAGACCTAAATTGGAAATTTTTGATGTTTTAAGAAGTTTGAAAGAATTCATGGATTTTGAGGTTTAATTCGATGCTTATGATGTTATTTTGGCGATTTGATCGCACGAACAAGTCCGTAGGATGTTTTTGAGATTGTGTGCATATTTGGTTTGGAGCCCCGAGGGCTCGAGTGAGTTTTGATAGGCCACGAGGTGCATTTTGAGCTTAAAAATTTGTTGGTATGTTCAGGCAGGCTTCGCATTTGCGAAGCCTGGCTCGCAAATGCGAGTTCGCAATTGCGAAGGCTGAGTCGCAAATGCAAAAACAGCCCAGGCCACTCTTCCTCGCAAATGCGAGCTTCCTTTCGCAAATGCGAAACTCCTCTGTTCAGCTTTAGGTCGCCAATGCGACCCTTTCTTCGCAATTACCAAGTTGAAAATGCGACATTTCTGATCGCAAATGCGAAGGTCCAGTAATTTTGAAGGGTTCGCAAATGCGAACCCTGTTTCACATTTCCCACATCAGCAGAGGTCAGGGTTCGCAATTGGAAACCCCTGTTCGCAATTCTCACATCTGAGACCTGCAATTTTATACTTAGCCGATTTTAAACCCCATTTTTCACATTCTCTCAAACCCTAACACACTAGCGATTTTTCAAGAATCCTTTCTTCTCCAAATCAATTGTAAGTCATTTTTAACCAACTTTCTTCAATTCTTATCATATTTTAACATGATTTCAACTTAAAATCATTTTCATAGGGGAAATTGGGTCTTTTGGGTAGAACCTAGGTTTTTAAAAAATTGGGGATCTGGACCTCGATTTGAGGTCCTATTTCCAAACAAATTATATATTTGAGTTCGTGGGGAAATGGGTGCTCGGGTTTTGACCACGTCGCCCTGGGATCGATTTTTGACTTTTTGGCAAAACCTTGGAAAATTCATCTTCATGCATTCAAATTGATTCAGTTAGCGCTTATTGATGTAATTAAGTAATTTGTGACTAGATACGAGCAAATTAGCGGTGGAATTAAGGGGTAAAGCTATAATTGAAACTTGAATTGTGTTTGTGGCATCGAGGTAAGTGTTTGGTCTAACCTTAGCTTGAGGGATTAGGAGTCGAGTCATATTTGCTATGTGATAATTATTGAGTACGATGTATAGGCATGGTGACGAATATCTATACGTCGGAGTCAAGCATGCTCGTGGGTCTTATATTGTGATTTTCATGACTTCGTTGTATTATCTATGCTTAGAGGTGATTTTTGTATTTGTTGTGACAAGTTTGTGGAAGTAATTGTGACCTTTGAACATTGAGGAGCATTGGCTCAAGCTGTCACGACCCCAACGCGGTCATGATGGCGCCCAGCACACTACTAGGCAAGCCCGACCATTTATAATAATAACCCCATTATAATTAAACAGATGAAGATAAATGGCATTTAAGTTAAGGCCTAAAATACTGATAATAATGTGGAACAAAAATCCAACAAATGCCAATACAGCCCGACATGGACCCGGTGTCACGAACATGAGCCTCTAAAATACAGAGTAACATCCTGTCTGTCTAAAAGCTGATAATGCGAAAATAAAAGGATAGGGATAGAAGGGAGAATCAACGGCTGCGAACGCCCTGTAGCTACCTCAAATACTCCCAAAATAAGAACTCCGGAAAGCTGGTCAAAGCTCACTTAGCCTGTGAATGCCCTGGATCTGCACACAAGGTGCAGGGAGTAAAGTGAGTACTCCGACCTAGTGAGTAATAAACATAACTACAGTCTGAAAGTAAGAAAACGCAGAAAATGCACAAAGTAATCTATATCTAGCAGTTTAGATCAATATCAGTGAAACGGTAACCAACAAGTAATGCAGTCAAGGAATAATGCATGAAAAGATGCAACACAGATAACGGTACACTCTAGTACCCGCTGCGGCGTGCAGCCCGCTCCACTTATTTAACGTCGACGGCGCTCACTAGGGGTGTATACAGACTCTGGAGGGGCTCCTACAGCCCAAGCGCAATATCAGCCATATTGTGGCATCAAACAGGCTCTCGGCCTCAATATCAATATATATCATCGCTGCGGCGTGCTGCCCGATCCATATCAAAGGGAAACATCCTCACTATCGGGTCCCTGACCCATCTCAGTCAAATAAGTTCACAGCCAATCGGGCATGACATACTATAGGGATCTCAACCCTCATATTTTTTTTTCCATTTAATATTCATGTATAAGCACAGTTATTATATTGTTTTTAACAGTTGAAAGCGTGACTGAGAGTATATGTTATGCACACAAGTGAGAAAAAATACATAAGGATCCCCTAAGGATTCTCCAGGTCGCACAAGGCCCCAAATACGGCAATAAGCCCAATTCACAGTGATAAAGTATGCGTCTCAATCGCCAATATAATAGAAATTAACACTCGGGATGGACCAAGTCTCAATCCCCAACAGTAAACGACCTCGCACTCATCGTGGAATGCGTGTCACGCCTCAATATAGCGTTACAATGTGAAAGTCCGGGGTTACAAACCCTCAGAGCAGCATTTATATCAATTACTCACCTCTAGCCGGCCAAAGACTAGCTCGCAATGCCCTTTCCTCTCAAATCGACCTCCTCGCGCGACGAATCTGGCCAAAAACACAACGAATACATTACAATAGGCTAAGGGAAAATAACCCAATCGAAAAGACTCGAAAAATATCGAAAATCACGAAATTTGCAAAACCCGAGCCCCGGGCCCACTTCTCGAAATCCAAAAAACTTTACATCACTACGATCCTTCTCTTGCCACGAGTCTATACATATCAAGTTCACAAGAATCGGAGTCCATTTGACCCCTTAAATCACAAGTTTAAACTCTCTTAAGTTTCAAGCCCTAACCTCCATTTTTAAACTTTAATTCCTTGGGTTTTCAGTTTTAATCCACGTTTATACACCATAATATCATAATCTAAGTCCAAGAATCCATACCTGATGATAGCCCTTGAAACCCTCTTCAAAAATCGCCCAGAACCCTCTTAGTCCGAAGTCCAAAATGTTTGTTCTTTCAAAATTCGCGAAGAAGACTTAATTAAATATCTGCCCAGGCCTTTTCGCTTCTGCGGCCCAAAATGCCACTTCTGCGGTTACCGCTTCTGTGGTTACCGCTTCTGCGGTTCTTCCACCGCTTCTGCGGTTTTTCCACCGCTTCTGCGGTTTTTCCTCAAGTCACCCGGACCGCTTCTGCGGTCCAAAGCCGCACCTGTGATGACCACTTTTGCGGAAACCCTTCCGTTTCTGCGTAATTTCCAAGGCCCCCTAAAACCGCTTCTGCGATCTACCCCACCGCATCTGTGGAACCGCTTCTGCGGTCCCTTTTTTGCAAATGCGGAAATACCAGATACCAGCAGTCATAATTCATGCAACAACACCAAAATTCTCCATTTAACCACCCGAACTCACCCCGAGGCCCCCGGGACCTCAACCAAAAGCACAGATATGATCTATTACGTTATTCAAACTTGCTCGAATCATCAAATCACTATCGTTAACATCAAAATCATCAAATTTCACCAAATCAAAGCCTAAGTTTATCAAATTCTTCCGAAACTCACATTCGATCAAAAACCCGACCTAACCACCTCCGATTCAACTGAAATTTTGCGCACACATCACAAATCACCTAACGAAGATACTGCAACTCTCGGAATTTCATTCCGACCCTTGGACCAAAATCTCACCATCAACCGGATATCGCCAAAATGCTAACTTCGCCAATTCAAGCCTAATTCTACACCGAACCTCCAAAATTACTTCTGATTGCGCTCCTAAGCCTCAAATCATCCCCCGAACCTAACCGAATCGTCAGAAATCATATCCGAGCCCTCTAACTCATAAGTCAACTTTCGGTTGACTTTTCCAAACCAACCTCCCCTTAAAGAGACTAATTGCCCATTTTCCTACCAAATCCAATCCGAATTAACTCAAACTCATCCAACACACATAATAAATCATGAAAAAGCAATAAATGGGGAAAACGGGATGGAAACACATGAGACGACGGGTCGGGTCATCACACAAGCTATATTACGAATTGTGAAAATATATGAGTTGATTGAAGCCTTTGGAGCATTGGATCAAGTGGTAAGTGAGTGGTGAAGTAAAAGTGAAAAAGAGAAAGAATTTATTGTGTTAATACCCTTGCCGGGTTATTGTTGATTTATCGGTTATCTCCCTTGCCAGTATGTGGATATTATTGATGTTGTTCCCTTGGCGGGATTTAAGTGTTTAATTGTTGTTCCTTTGCTGGGAGTTATATTATAATCTTGTTTATTCCCTTGCCCCATTGTTTTGTATTGTTGTTTGGGTGAGGAAGAGTGCTAAAGCACGAAGGGTGATGCATGCATGATTGTGATGAAAGAGTGTAAATCACGAAGGGTGATGCCGTATAGCATGATGTACCATTCCGTGCCGATTCGATTGATTATATGATGAAGAAAGAGAGTAAAAGCATGAAGGGTGATGCCGTGCACATTTTATTATATAATTGCTTTGGTGAGAACGAGAGTAAAAGCACGACGGGTGATGCCATGCGTTTTTTGATTTCTGATTCTTTATTGATGTCTGAGTTATGTTGATTCCTTCGTTACTTGATGACTTTTACTCGGAATTGTTATCTTCCCCACAGCATGCTCCCCCTCCCATATTGGTTGGTTATCTCTGTATTTCTTTTCCACTGTATATATTTGAACTGCACATGTTTATGTGGTAGTTTGGTCAAGCCTCGTCACTACCTCGCCGAGGCTAGGCTAGGCACTTAGCAGCACATGGGGTCGGTTGTGCTGATGCTACCCTCTGCACTTATGTGCAGACACCAAAGGAGCGTTCGGTCAGCAGCAGTAGTTCGAAGGCCAGCCTTCAATCCACCGAGACACCGAGGTAGCCTTGCAGGCGTCCGCAGGCCCGACGTCTCTTCTGTCCCTTGTTATGTTCTGTTATCTCTTGTATTCGAGGCAAACATTATTACTTTCTTTCAAATAGTTGTATGTAGTAAATCTTAGTAGTCTGTGAGTGTTGTGACACCAGTTTCAAAACCGTCCCTATAGATACTACAACCGTCTCTGTAGTACTAATGGGACGGTTTATGAAGTGTTCCCAGATCCAGTGTTACAATAGGCCAACTGGAACGATTATGTGTAACGGTTTCAAAACCGTCTTTGTATGCGGCTATTGTAACGATTATAACTGCAACCATCGACTAGCCTATGGGAACGATTTTTTGTTTTATTGGAACGGATTTAAACCATTGTGTTATAGTTATTGTAACAATTGTTTTAGTCTATGGCAACAGTTAGCATAATTTATTGTAACGGTTTTGTTATATATTGGAACAAATATCTATATCCTATTGCAACGGATATTGCAACATACGCAATGATTATTAGAGGGCTATTATTGTTATATTCTAGATCTATTGGAACGGTTATATTGTCTATCGCAACAATTCACTATCATAATATCTAATATTTTGAAAGCAAAATGAGAAATATTATCTTATGCAATAAAATTTTATACACTAACTTATAGAAACCACGAAATAAGATTAAAATATCTAAATTGCATAATACATATACAAAACAAAATATGAATACATTGTTTGATCAACAATTCAAAATTCAAAAATAGATGAGTTTTAATTTGCATACAAAAAGTTCTTGTAACGACCCGACCGGTCGTTTTTAGAATTTACGCCCCGATCCCCTATTAATTGCTTTCCCTAATTTCATTTCTGCTATTTTGGTTTGCCGGGACGTTCGGTATTAGGATTCGGAGTGTTTTGGGACACTTAGTCCCTAAATGAGAGCTTAAGAGTTGAAGAATGGTCCGTATTCGGAACAGTGTGATGACGACCTCGGAATGGAAATCTGATAGTTCCGTTAGCTTCGTTAGGTGATTTCGAGGTTGGGAGCATGTTCAGAATGTATTTTGGAAGTCTGTAGCTCATTTAGGCTTGAAATGCCGAAGTTTGAATTTTTGAAGTTTCCGGTCCGATAGTGAGTTTTTGATCCGAGGGTCGGATTGGAATTCCGTAAGTTGAA
>MU762160.1:0-25492 GCA_026770625.1 Nicotiana glauca | reverse complement strand
TTTTCTTTTCTTTTTCAATTCAAGTGGCTCTTGCTCTTTCAAATCAGTGAACATTTCTCTTTATTTCTTTAGTTCCACTCAAATGCCGAATCAACCACCTCACACTTTAACTTTTGTAAAGTTCATAACAATTCAAGTGCCCATGAGAAGTGAAAAGACTCAAATAGATGATTAATTCAAAGAAATGAGTAAGGCTTGTAATGTGGTTGCCAAAGAAACAGGATTACAGGCTCAAATAGATTAACTACGATACATAACAATTAGGCGGGTATATATATATATATATATATATATATATATATATATATATATATATATATATATATGGCTCAACAAAGAAACACCTATATCACTTCCAAGACTAAACAAAAGTACTATTTCTCTTTGCAAACACACGGGACAAGTTTTGGACTTCAAATGCAATTTTCAGAATAACACACAAACCTCACACACACATAGCACATAACTCACTCCGGATTGGACTCATCAAGACTCTCTAGTCAAAGCAGTTAAGCAAATTTAAGATCATACAATTTAAAGGTACTTATACAAGAGTCAAAAACTGAGCTGAAGCATCACAACTAAAGTACTCACTATTCTCAAGGTATAACAAGGTCAAGAGATATTGCTTCAATTCCAATCACATCACAATGGATCTTACTCCTAAAAAAAATAAAACTAACTACACCTTGTTTAAATAAAACCCTTGAAAAACAACCGCGGAACAAAAACAAAACCAAGGGTTAATTACTCCATTACCTACAAAGAAAATCTTTTTTTGTCCTTTTTCTTTTGACTTAAATCCCTCAAGAAAACTGTCTAGGAGATCCATCATCGGGAAAATTCTAATTTTTCTACTTTTTTTTCTTAGGAGCTACTAAAATACTACACAACTACGAAAACAAAAAATAAGACGCTAATATTTTTCTAACATACTACAACTACTTATCTAGAAGAATTCTTCCACCCCACATGTAAATGAGTGTAGTGTCCCCAATGCACAAATAAAATAACACAATAATGAGGGTGGACAAGAAACTTCCTGAAAGGCCAAAAGTCAAAGCAATACCAGCTCATGGGTACTCAAACTTTCCCCATGCATGGTCCTTTGTGTGGGTACCCCACCCTTGGTTCTCACCATGTAACTCGTTTTTGCACTCTTCCAATGGCTTTGCTTCCAATGCTTATAATCCTACAAAATAAAAAAAAATAAACACAAACAATAAAAATAAAAGAAAGTATTAAAGATGGATTTCCGTCCAACAAACGCCTGATTTAATGTCGCGGCATGACACAGAATCTCGTCTAATCATTGACAAGTAACACCTTCGACTTCTGATGATCGAAGCCACCTCTATAATAGTGCTTTACTCTTTGTCCATTCACTAGGAACGTTCTCTCGCCATCTACGACACGCAGCTCAATTGCACCATATGGAGTGAGTATCACTACCTCAAACGAGCCTGAACATCTCGATTTGAGCTTCACCAAAAAGAGTCTCAACCTTGAATTGAACAAGAGAACCAATTGGCCCGGTTCGAACTCGCGATGGTGGATATGCTTATCATGCCAGCGTTTGGTATTTTCTTTATATAACTTGGCATTCTCATACGCGTGCAATCGAAACTCATCAAGCTCGTTCAATTGCATCAACCATTTTTTACCCGCTAATTCTGCGTCAAAGTTCAGCTTTTTTATCGCCTAATAGGCCTTGTGCACAAGTTCCACGGTAAATGGTATGCCTTCCCATAAACCAGCTTGTAAGGGGAGCTTGGGAGGTTCCAATTGGAGTTTTGTAGGCGGTCCGGTATGCCCATAGAGCATCATCAAGCATTGCAACCCAATCCTTCCTACTTGCACTAAACATCTTCTCCAGAATCTACTTTATCTCTCTATTTGACACTTCAACTGGTCCACTAGTCTGAGGATGGTAATCGGTTGCAACCTTATGTTTGACCTCGTATTTCGCTAAGACATTGTGCAATAGCTTGTTACAGAAATGGGTGCCCCCATCACTTATCATCACTCACGGAGTGCCGAACCTTATAAAGATATGCTTTTTCACAAAGTTGACCACAACCTTGGCATCATTGGTAGGAAGAGCAATGGCCTCCACCCACTTCAACACATAGTAAACAACCACTAAAATGTACTTATACCTACTAGACATTGGAAACGAACCCATAAAACCAATTCCCCACACATAAAAAATTTCAACCTCCGTAATACCATACAATGGCATCTCATGCCTCTTCGTAATTGTTCCTATTCTCTGGCACCTATTACACCTCCTCACGAATTTATGGGCATCTTTAAACAACCTAGGCCAATAGATACCCGACTACAACACCTTTGCTGCCATTTTGTCACCCGCATGATGACCACCAAAAGCCGAGGCATGACAGTCATTTAAGATAGCATTTATTTCAGATTCGGTCACACATCTTCTCATTAACTGATCGGTACAAGATTTGAATAGAAATGGCTTATCCCACACATATGATCTCACATCTCACAAGAAATTCTTTTTAGCATGAGGTTCAAGATCACGCGGCATTTCTCCACTTGCCAGATAGTTTACAAAATTTGTATACCATGGCACCTCCCCAGCAGTAATGGCCAATAATTACTGATCCGGGAAGGTTTCCTTGATGACATCTCCCTCAGCTACATGATTCCGAGTTTCTAACATGGACAAGTGATAAGCCACTTGATTCTTTGTTCCTTTACGTTCTTGGATCTCTAAGTCAAATTCCTACAAGAGTAAAACCCAACGGATTAGCCCTGGTTTAGCATCTTTCTTTTCGAACAGATACCTGATGGCCACATGGTTTATGTAGATGATGTCTTTGGTGCCAATCAAATAGGCCCAAAATTTATTGAATGCCCATACTATAGTATGCAACTCCTTTTATGTCACAATATAATTTATTTTAGCAGGAGTGAGAGTATTGCTTGCATAGTAAATGGAGTGAAATATTTTGCCCCTCCTCTGGCCTAATACGGCCCCAATTGCACCATCACTAGCATCACACACCATCTCAAGTGGCTCGTTCTGGTAAAGAACCAGTATGATTGGTGCACTCACTAACTTCTTTTCCAGGTCCCCGAATGCTTTCAAACAAGCATCATCAAACTTGAACGGCACATCCTTCTTTAATAAGCTTCACAAAGGAGAGGAAATTTTTGAGAAATCCTTTATAAATCGGCGATAAAAACCTGCATTTCCCAGAAAACTCCTAACTCCTTTCACTAAAATCGGTGGTGGCAACTTGTCAATTGCTTCTACCTTTGCCTTGTCAACTTCCAATCCATCTTTGGACACCTTGTGCCCTAACACTATACCTTCACGTACTAGAAAATGACACGTTTCCCAATTTAGTACCAAATTAGTCTCCTTGCACCTAGCAAGCACTTTAGCAATATTGGTCCAGCATTCACCAAAAGAAGGATCAAACATAGAAAATAATTCATAAAGACCTCCACAAACCGTTCCACCATATCGGTGAAAATGGCCATTATACACCTTTGAAAAGTCACAAGTGCACTACACAACCCGAATGGCGTTCTCTTGAACGAATAAGATCCATAAGGGCATATAAAGGTGGTCTTTTCTTGATCTTCCAGGGCAATAGCAATCAGAATATACCCCGGATAGCCATCAAGGAAATAATAGTATTCTTGTCCGGCTAACCTGTCAAGCATTTCATCATTGAATTGAAGAGAGAAGTGATCTTTTCGTGAAGTATTATTCAACGTCCTATAATCTATGCATATTTGCTAACCAGTCACAGTCCTAGTTGGGATTTATTCATTTTGTTCATTTACTACAACAGTCATACCCCCCTTTTTAGGTACACATTTATGACGACCCAAAGGGTCATCACCTATTTTCTTACCAATTTTATACTTTCGAGGCCTTGAAAACTTCATTTAGGGTTGCCTCAATTTGCGTGCGCACTCCGAGCGCGTAGCCAGAAAGCTTAAATATGAATTCTGTGAGAAAAATAATAAATTTTGATATTAAAATGAATAAATTTAACTTCGATCAATATTTTGGGTAAACGGGCCCGGACCCGTGATTTGACGGTCCCAGAGGGTCCGTAGGAAAATATGGGACTTGGACTTATGCTCGGAATCGAATTTCGAGGTCCCAAGCCCAAGAAAATAAATTTTTGTGTGAAATTGTTTTCTGCAATAATTAATGAAATTGGAAATGAAATGTGATTAGAAGACTATGGTATCATGCCCGTATTTTGGTTCCGGCGCCCGGTACAAGTCTTATATATGATTTAAGCACTTTCTGTAAAGTTTAGTTGAAAAAGGACATCGTTTGACGTGTTTCAGACTTAAAATGGAAATTTTGATGTTTTATGAAAATTTGGAAGGAATCATGGATTTTGAGGCTTAATTCGATGTATATGATGTTATTTTGGCGATTTGATTTCACGGACAAGTCCGTAGGATGGTTTTGAGTTGTGTGTATATTTGGTTTGGAGCCCCGAGGGCTCGGGTAAATTTTGGATGGGCCGTGAGTGTATTTTTGTCCTTGTAAAAAATCTGGTATGTTCAGCTCTGTGATCTTCGCATTTGCATAGGAGCTCTCGCAAATGCGAGCTCTCAAATGCGAGCCATTGCATCACAATTGCGAGAAGAGGGATTTGGCCTGCTGATCGCAAATGCGATCTCTTTGTTCGCAAATGCGAGACCTGAAAAATAGGATTGGTTCGCAAATGTGAACCCTGCTTTGCAAATCCCAGACCAGGTCGGGGTTCGCAATTGCGAACCCCAGTTTGCAAATCCCATATCTGCAACCTGCATATTTTACACTTAGCCAAATTTTGAACTATTTTCAACATTCTTTCAAAACACAAACTTCTCGGGCGATTTTTCAAGAACACGTTTCCTTCCAAATCGATTGTAAGTCAATTTTTACTCATTTCCTTCAATCATTAACGTCATTTAACATGTTTTCAACTTAAAATCAATGATTTTCATGTGTGAAATTGGGGGTTTTGGGTAGAACCTAGGTTTTTCTAAAATTGGGATTTGGACCTCAATTTGAGGTCCGATTTCAAAAAGAATTATATTTGGGTTCGTGGGGGAATGGGTAACCGGGTTTTGGTTCGAACCTCGGGTTTTTACCATGTGAGCCCAGGGGAAATCTTGGAATTTTTGGGCAAAACATTGGGAAATTCATTTTTATGCATTCAAATTGATTCATTTAGTGTTTATTAATGTAATTAAGTAATTTGTGATTAGATACAAGTGAATTGGTGGCAGAATCGAGGGGTAAAGCCATAATTGAGACTTGAGTTTAATTCAAAGCTTCGAGGTAAGTGTTCGGTCTAACCTTAGCTTGAGGGATTAGGAGTTGAGTCATAATTGCTACTTGCTTTGTGTTGAGTACGACGTATGGGTATGGTGACGAGTATCCATGCATTGGTGTCGAGCATGTCCGTGAGTCTTAATTTGATAATTTTATATCCTTGATTGATCCTATGAAAGTTGTGACCGAATATTGGTATTAGTTGTGCCAAGTAGAAGTTGAATAGGACTGTTATAGCTGACTCTCCCTTGTCGGGATGTTTGACTTGTTGTTATTGTTTCCCTTGCCGGGAAGATTATTAATTTGATTGTTCCCTTGCCAGGAAGTTATTAATTTGATTATTCCCTTGACGGGATTGTATTGTGTATTGTGGTGAAAGTAAAGGGAGAAGGTGGTACGCCTACCACAAGTGATATTGAAATGGGAGCGGGTGGTACGCCTACCACAAATGATAGTGAAATGGGAGCGGGTGGTATGCCTACCGCAAGTGATATTGAAATGGGAGCGGGTGGTACGCCTACCACAAATGATAGTGAAATGGGAGCGGGTGGTACGCCTACCACAAATGATAGTGAAATGGGAGTGGGTGGTATGCCTACCATGAGTGATATTGAAATGGGAGCGGGTGGTACGCCTACCACGAGATATTGAGAAATGGTATCGAGTTGCACGCCTGCAACAAGATGAGTTGAACATGAAAGTTGACTTATCTCTTTATTTACTGCTAGAAGCTAAACTGTAGATGTACACGCTCTATTATTCCTGATATTTTATTTCTATCTGTTGCCCCCGAAGCATGCTCCCTTCCCCAGCTTAAATTGTTATTTTCTTGCTGCTTCTCCGTTGTACTTGTATATATATCTGCATAGGTTTATCTGGAGTCTGGTCCTAGCCTCGTCACTACCTCGCCAGGGTTAGGCCAGACACTTACCAGCACATGGGTTTGGTTGTGTTGATAGTACACTCTGTACTCTTTGCATAGATCCAGGTGTTGGATACCAGCTGTAGTAGCGTGGGAGTTAGCCTTCATTCCAGCGAGACACCGAGGTAGCCTAGCAGGCGTCTGCAGGCCCGGCGTCTCTTTTGTCTTTTATTTTAGTCTGTTATCTCATGTATTTTGACACAAACAGTTATATTTTCTTTCAAACGGTTGTATTTAGCACTCTTAGTAGTTTGTGAGTATGTGACACTAGTTCTTGGGTAAATATTTATGTTGATTTTTCGCATAGTTGTTTAGACTCTTCAATTTAAGACTTCCACTTATTTAGTTTATTCCATTGTTTTCATTATACTGTTGATAATTGTTAAAAGGAGTAAATTGCTTAATGGCAAAGGTAGTTAAGAGTTGGCTTGCCTAGCTCTCATTAGTAGGCGCCATCACGACTCCCGAAGGTGGAAAATCCGGGTCGTGACAAGTTGGTATCAGAGCTCTAGGTTACATATGTCTCACAACTCACGGACAAGCTTAGTAGAGTCTGAGGGATTGGTACGGAGATATCTGTATTTATCCCCCAGAGGCTATCGAGTTAGGAAAAGTTTCACATTTGTTCTTTCTTGTCGTGCGGTTTGGTTTCTCAATGCTAATTGAATTTCTATTTTGTTCTTCCGTAGATGGCGAGAACACGTGCTTCCTCTTCTTCTGATCAGCAGTCTGAGCCCCAGGCAGCTCCCGCTAGGGGTAGGGGGCGAGGTTGAGGCCATGCTAGAGGCTGAGGTAGGGGTAGAGCTTAGCCCCGAGCAGCAGCACCAGTGGTGGAGCCTCGGGTTGACTTTGATAAAGAGGTTTCGGCCCCAACCCCAGCAGTTCCGGTAGGCCCAGCTCAGGTCCTATAGGGGTTTATTGCTTCCCCAGTTCTTCAGGATGCTTTGGTCCGATTGTTGGGCCTCATGGAGAGTGTTACCCAGGCAGGTTTACTTCTTGTAGCACCAGCTGTCTCTCAGTCTGGAGAAGGGGCCCAGACTCCTGCTACTCGTACTCCGGAGTAGGTAGCTTCCCAGGTTCAGGCTCCAGCAGTTTAGCCAGTTGGATCAGCTCAGCCGGGTGTGGCAGCCCAGGCCGGTGATGGGGCAGCCATGTCTGCCGATGCTTTGTGGAGATTGGATAGGTTCACCAAGCTCTTCACTACTACATTCAGAGGTGCTTCTTCTGAGGATCCCCGGGATTTCTTATATAGCTGCCATGAGGTTCTTCGGAACATGGGCATTGTTGAGACTAATGGAGTTGATTATGCAGCATTTCGTATATCTGGATCCACCAAGACTTGGTGGAGGGATTTCTATTTAACTAGACCAGAAGGGTCTCCAGCCTTGACCTGGGAGCAGTTCACACATCTATTTTTGGAGAAGTTTCTCCCTATTACACAGCGAGAGGCCTATTGGAGATAGTTCGAGTGTCTCCATCAGGGATCCATGATAGTCACCCAGTATGAGACTAGGTTTATTGATTTAGCTCGTTATGACCTTGTTATACTTCCCACTGAGAGGGAGAGAGTGAGACTATTTATTGATGGACTCATTCAGCCTATTCGTCTCCAGATGTCTAGAGAGGCTGGGAGCGAGATATCTTTTCAGGACGCGGCCAATGTGGCTCGGAGGATTGAGATGGTATTGTCACAGGGGTTGGTCATAGAGCAGACAAGAGACCCCGTCAGTCAGGCCGATTCAGTGGTGCCTCATCTGGAGGCAGAGATTCATATTATAGTGGCCAGCCTTCTAGGCCCTTTCAGTCTACTCTTCAGGTCTCCCATGGTACTTTAGGTGGTCGTGGTTCTCAGCTGCATTATTCCGATCAGCAGCCTTGCAGTGCACCATTAGCACCTATCAGTGCACCACCGCTTCAGAGTTTCCAGGGCCGTCCGCCAAGGGCTTGTTTTACTTGTGGCGACACGAGGCACATTGCTAGGTATTGCCCTCGAGCTTCGAGCAGTTCTCAGCAGCAGGGTCCCCGTCCTATGATTCAGGCACTGGATGTTCCACAGGCCGCCCAGCCAACTAGAGGCGGGTGTAGAGGTACTAGAGGTAGAGGTAGAGGTCATAGAGGTGGAGCTCAGACCACCAGAGATAGAGGCCAGTAGCAGCAGTCCGTCCCAGAGAGGTAGACCAGTGTAGTGGGGCCCAACCCCGATGTTATGCTCTTCATGCTAGGTCCGAGGTAGAGGCTTCAGATGCGGCCATTACAGGTACGGTTCTGGTTTGTGATAGAGATGCTTCAGTGTTGTTTGATCTGCGGTCTACATATTCGTATGTGTCATCCTATTTTTCCCCGTATTTAACCATGCCTACTGATGCATTGGGTATTCCTGTTTATGTGTCTACGCCGGTGGGTGATTCCATCGTGGTCGATCGAGTCCATCGCTCTTGTGTTGTGGTGATTGGGGGTTTGGAGACTCGTGTAGATCTGTTGCTCTTAGATATGGTTGACTTTAATATTATATTAGGGATGGACTAGTTATCACCCTATAACGATATCTTGGACTGCCATGCCAAGACTGTGACCTTAGCTTTACTGGGTATGCCTCGTTTAGAATGGAGGGTGACTCCTGGTCATTCTACCCGCAGTGTTATATTGTATATGAAGGCTCGGCGTATGGTCGAGAAGGGTTTTTTGGCTTGTTTAGCTTATGTTCGGGATTCCAGTGTTGAGGTTCCCTCTATCGATTCTGTGCCTGTTGTTTATGAGTTGCCTGATGTGTTTTTTTTAGACCTGTCGGGTATGCCACTCGACAGAGATATTAATTTATGCATTGATCTGGTTTCGGGCACTCAACCCATTTCTATCCCGCTGTATCGTATGGCCCTACCAGAGTTGATGGAGCTAAAGGAACAGTTACAAGATTTGCTTGAGAAGCATTTTATTAGACCCAGTGCCTCACCTTGGGGTGCGCCGGTGTTATTTGTCAAGAAGAAGGATGGGTCAATGAGAATATGTATTGATTACCGGCAATTGAACAAGGTAACGATCAAGAATAAGTATCCACTGCCAAGGATTGATTATTTGTTTGACCAGCTTTAGGGTGCTAGGGTATTTTCCAAGATTGACTTGCGATCTGGCTACCATCAGTTGAGGATTAGGGCATTCCATGTCCCTAAGAAAGCTTTCCGCACTCGGTACGAGCATTATGAGTTCTTGGTCATATGATTTGGGTTGACCAATGCCCCATCAGTGTTATGGAGTTGATGAACGAAATGTTCAGGCCTTATTTTGGCTTGTTCGTGATAGTCTTTATTGATGATATTTTGATATACTCCCGCAGCCAGGAGGAGCACGAGCAACACCTTAGAGTGGTTCTTCTGAATCTGAGGGATAGTCAGTTATATGCCAAGTTCTCCAAGTGTGAGTTATGGCTTAGTTCAGTCGTATTTATGGGTCATGTTGTATCAGCGGAGGGTATTCAGGTGGACCCGAAGAAGATCGAGATAGTTAAGAACTGGCCTAGACCAGCATCAGCTACAGAGATTTGGAGTTTCTTGGGGTTGGCAGGCTACTACCGACAGTTCGTGGAAGGATTTTCATCTATTGCAGCCCCGATGACCAGGTTGACCCAAAAGGGTGCCCAATTCAAATGGTCAGATGAGTGTGAGGAGAGCTTTCAGAAGCTCAAGATAGCTCTGACTACGACACCGGTGTTGGTTTTGCTCACAGGTTCAGGGCCTTACACAGTTTATTGTGATGCTTCTCGTATTGGGCTTGTAGCAGTGTTGATGCAGGATGGCAAGGTCATTGCCTATGCTTCGAGGTAGTTGAAGATTCATGAGAAGAACTATCCAGTGCATGATTTAGAGTTGGCAGCTATTGTTCACGCATTGAATATTTAGAGGCATTATCTGTATGGTATGGCGTGTGAGGTGTTCACTGATCACAAGAGTCTTCAGCACCCGTTCAAGCAAAAGGAGTTGAATTTGAGGTAGAGGAGGTGGTTGGAGCTGTTGAATGATTATGACATCACCATTTTATATCATCCGGGGAAGGCCAATGTGGTGGCCGATGCCTTGAGTAGGAAGTCAGCCACTACGGGCAGTCTTGCTTATATTCTGGTTAGTTAGAGGCTGATTGCTTTGGATGTTCAGGATTTGGCCAATCAGTTCGTGAGACTAGATGTTTCTGAGCCCAGTCGTGTGTTAGCTTGCACGGTCACTCATTCTTCATTATTGGAGCATATCCGTGACCGACAGTTTGATGATCCCCATTTGTGTGTCCTTAGAGACACGGTGCAGCATGGAGGTGCCCATCAAGTTACCTTATATGTGGATGGATTTTTGAGATTGCAGGGGCGAGTTTGTGTGTCCAATGTGGATGGGCTTCGAGAGTTTATCTTAGAGGAGGCCCATAGTTCCCAGTACTCTATTCATTCGGGCGCCGCGAAGATGTATCAAGATTTGCGGCAGCATTACTGGTGGCGTAGAATGAAGAAGGATATTGTAGTATATATGGCTCGTTGTTTGAATTGTCAACAGGTTAAGTACGAGCATCAGAGGCCTGGTGGTTTATTTTGGAGGATTGAGCTTCCCGAGTGGAAGTGGGAGAGGATCACTATGGACTTCGTTACGGGACTTCCGCTGACTCGGAAGAAGTTCGATGCGATATGGGTCATTATTGATAGGCTGACCAAGTCAGCGTATTTCATTCCTGTGGCAGTCTCCTATTCTTCTGAGAGGTTTACTGAGATCCATATTCGGGAGATTGTTTGCCTTCATGCTGTTCCCGTGTCAATCATTTCGGATCGGGGTATGCAGTAAACCTCGTGCTTCTGGAGAGCGATGCAGCGAGAGTTGGGCACACGGGTTAATTTGAGCACATCATTTTATCCCCAGACGGACGGTCAGTCCCAGCGGACTATTTAGATTTTGGAGGATATGCTACGAGCTTGTGTTATTGACTTTGGAGGTTTGTGGGATCGATTTTTTCATTTAGCGGAGTTTGCCTACAACAACAGCTACCAGTTGAGCATCCAGATGGCTCCTTATGAGGCTTTATATGGTAGGCGATGTCGGTCTCCGATTGGATGGTTTGAGCCAGGAGAGGCTCAGTTGTTGGGTACGGATTTGGTTCAGGAGGCCTTGGACAAGGTCAAGATCATTCGAGATAGGCTTCGTTCAGCTCAGTCTAGGCGAAAGAGTTATGCAGACCGTAAGGTTGATGTGGCTTTTATGGTTGGAGAGCAGGTATTGCTCTGAGTGTCGCCTATGAAAGGCGTGATGAGATTTGGGAAGAAGGGCAATCTTAGCCCTAGGTTCATTGGTCCGTTTGAGATTCTTGATCGAGTGGGAGAGGTGGCTTGTAGACTTTCTTTGTCACCGAGCTTATCAGTCGTGCATCCAGTGTTTCATGTGTCCATGCTTCGGAGGTATCACGGCGATCCAGCCCACGTGTTAGATTACAGCACTGTCCAGTTGGATAAGGACTTGTCTTACGAGGAGGAGCCGGTAGATATTTTGGACCGGCAGGTTCGTTAGTTGAGATCCAAGAGTTTTCCTTCTGTTCGTGTTCAGTGGAGAGGTCAGCCTCCTGAGGCATTGACCTGGGAGTCCGAGTCTGATATGTGGGGTCGTTATCCTCATCTTTTTCCCGACTCGGGTACTTCTTTCTTTTGTCTGTTCGAGGATGAATGGTTGTTTTAGAGGTGGAGAATGTTGGGTCATCACCTATTTTTTTAACCCATTCTATACTTCTGAGGCCTTGAAAACCTCATTTAAGGTTTCCTCAATTTGCGTGCACAGTCCGGGCGCGTAGCCAAAAAGCTTAAATATAAATTCTGTGAGAAAATGCTAAATTTTGATATTAAAATGAATAAATTTGACTTCGATTAATATTTTATGTAAACGGACCCGGCCCCATGATTTAACGGTCCTGAAAGGTCCGTAGAAAAATATGGGACTTGGGCGTATGCCCGGATTCAAATTCCGAGGTCCCAAGCCCGAGAAATAATTTTTTGTGTGAAATTATTTTTTGGAAATAATTATGGAAATTGGAAATGAAATTTGATTAGAAGACTATGGTATCGGGCCCCTATTTTGGTTCTGGCGCCCGGTACAAGTCTTATATATAATTTAAGCACTTTCTATAAAGTTTGGTTGAAAACGGACGTCGTTTGACTTGTTTCGGACTTAAAATGGAAAATTTGATGTTTTATAAAAATTTGGAAGGAATCATGAATTTTGAGGCTTAATTCAATGTATATGATGTTATTTTGGCTATTTGATCGCACGGATAAGTCTGTAGGATGGTTTTGAGGTTGTGTGTATGTTTAGTTTGGAGCCCCGAGGGCTCGGGTAAATTTTGGATAGGCCGTGAGTGCATTTTTGACCTTGTGAAAAATCTGGTATGCTCAGCTCTGTGATCTTCGCATTTGCGAAGGAGCTCTCGCAAATGCGAGCCATTGCATCGCATTTGCGAGAACAGGGATTTGGCTTGCTGATCGCAAATGCGATCTCTTTGTTCGCAAATGCGAAAATGGGCAGGTCGCAAATGCGACTTTTCCTTCGCAAATTCGAGACCTGGGAAAATAGGAAGGGTTCGCAAATGCGAACCCTGCTTCGCAAATCCCATACCAGGTCGGGGTTCGCAATTGCAAACCCCAGTTCGCAAATCCCATAACTGCAACCTGCATATTTTACACTTAGCCGAATTTTGAACCATTTTCAACATTCTTTCAAAACACAAACTTCTTGGGCGATTTTTCAAGAACAAGTTTCCTTCCAAATCAATTGTAAGTCAATTTTACCTCATTTCCTTAATCATTAACATCATTTAACATGTTTTCAACTTAAAATCAATGATTTTCATGGGTGAAATTGGGGGTTTTGGGTAGAACCTAGGTTTTTCTAAAATTGGGGATTTGGACCTCAATTTAAGGTCCGATTTCAAAACAAATTATATATTTGGGTTCGTAGGGGAATGGGTAACCGGGTTTTGGTTCGAACCTCGGGTTTTGACCACGTGGGCCCAGGGGAAATTTTGGAATTTTTTGGCAAAACTTTGGAAAATTCATTTTTATGCATTCAAATTGATGCATTTAATGTTTATTAATGTAATTAAGTAATTTGTGATTAGATACGAGCGAATTGGTGGCGGAATCGAGGGGTAAAGCCATAATTGAGACTTGAGTTGAATTCAAAGCATCGAGGTAAGTGTTCGGTCTCACCTTAGCTTGAGGGATTAGGAGTTGAGTCATAATTGCTACTTATTTTGTGTTGAGTACGACGTGTGGGCATGGTGACGAGTATCCATGCGTTGTTGTCGATCATGACCGTGAGTCTTAATTTAATCATTGTATATCCTTTACTGATCCTATGAAAGTTGTGACCGAATATTGGTATTAGTTGTGCCAAATAGAAGTTGAATAGGACTGGTTATAGCTGACTCTCCCTTGTCGGGATGTTTGACTTGTTGTTATTGTTTCCCTTGCCGGAAAGATTATTAATTTGATTGTTCCCTTGCCGGGAAGTTATTAATTTAATTGTTCCTTTGTCGGGATTGTATTGTGTATTGTGTTGAAAGTAAAGGGAGCGAGTGGTATGCCTACCACAAATGATAGTGAAAGTGATATTGAAATGGGAGCGGGTGGTACGCCTACCACGAATGATAGTAAAATGGGAGCGGGTGGTACGCCTACCACTAGTGATATTAAAATAGGAGCGGGTGGTACGCCTACCACGAGATATTGAGAAATGGGATCGAGTTGCATGCCTGCAACAAGATGAGTTGAACATGAAAGTTGCCTTATCTCTTTATTTTATGCTAGAAGCTAAACTGTAGATGTACGCTCTATTATTCCTGATATTTTATTTCTATATGTTGCCCCTGAAGCATGCTCCCTTCCCCAGCTTAAATTGTTATTTTCTTGCTGCTTCTCCTTTGTACTTGTATATATATCTGCACAGGTTTATCTGGAGTGTGGTCCTAGCCTCTTCACTACCTCGCCGGGGTTAGGCCAGACACTTACCAACACATGGGGTCGGTTGTGCTGATTCTACGCTCTGTTCTCCTTGCACAGATCCAGGTGTTGGATAGCAGCTGCAGTAGCGTGGGAGTTAGCCTTCAGTCCAGCGAGACATCGAGGTAGCCTAGCAGGCATCCGCAGGCCCGGCGTCTCTTCTGTCTTTTATTTTAGTCTGTTAACTCATGTATTTTGAGAAAAACATGTATATTTTCTTTCAAACAGTTGTATTTAGCACTCTTAGTAGTTCGTGAGTATGTGACACTAGTTCTTGGGTAGAGATTTATGTTGATTTTCCGTATAGTTGTTCAGACTCTTCAATTTAAGAGTTTCGCTTATTTACTTTATTCCAATATGTTTATGATATTACTGATAATTGTTAAAAGGAGTAAATTGCTTAATGACAAAGGTAGTTAAGAGTTGGCTTGCCTAGCTCTCATTAGTAGGTGCCATCACGACTCCCGAGGGTGAAAAATCCGGGTCGTGACAACATTGAACAGGGCTTACCCACTTACTATCAGAGATAGGAAATACCATACCTGCATCGAGCTACTTAATCACTTCTTTTATTACCACCTCTTTCATGATTGGATTTAGGTGGCATTGATGTTCCACGCTAGGCTTGTGTCCCTCCTCCGTGAGTATTTTGTGCATGGAAAATGCAGGGCTAATACTCTTTATGTTAGAAATTGTCTAACCAATGGCATGTTTGTGATCTCTTAGCACCTTTAATAGCTTTTCTCCCTGCAAGTTAGACAAATGAGAAGAAACAATCACAGGCAAAGTGTTAGAACTTCTCAAATATGCTTAATGAAGATTAGATGGTAAGGGTTTAACTTCTATTTTTGAGGCCTCCTCAACTGAGGGTTTAGGGGGCGGGCCGATTGGCCTATCCGGATGCTTGAATTGGGATCTTTCTCTTATGTATTTGCAAGATGCATCCATAATTTGCAAAATCTCCTCAACCCCTTCTTTAAGTTCCAAGTGATTGAACAACATCAATGTCTTTTCTAATGCATCTTCTTTAAACGCACTCGGCTCTACAGTTGGTTCATTTATCTCCACCACAGAAATCATGGCCAAGTCCTCGTAATGATGAGGTGACTGAATGTCTCAATATACAATGAAGACTGCTTCTTCATTGTCCACCCTCATGATCATCTTACCTTCTCGGACTTTGATAATTGCATCTCCAGTGGCCAAGAAAGGTTCTCCCAAGATGATAGGAACTAACTCATTAGCCTCGTAGTCTAGGATAATAAACCCTGCAGGGAAAATAAACTTCTCAATCTGCAGCAAGACATCCTCAGTTACCCCCTCAGGATAAACATAAGATCTTTCAACTAACTGTAGCATCACCGTGGTGGGTCTCGGAACTCCTAAGCCCAATTGTTTGAACACTAACAATGGCATCAGATTGATACTTGCACCCAACTCATACAAGGCTCTGCCCACATCAATTTTACTAATCCTCACGGGGATGGTAAAACTACCCGGATCCTTAAGCTTTTGTGGAAGCTTATGTTGAATCTTGGAAGTGCACTCCTCAGTAAGTGCAACTGTCTCAATCTCAGTTAACCTCCTTTTATTTTCCACTATATTTAATATATTTTGCATATCTTGGGACATCACAGAGCATGTCCACCAAAGGGATGTTCAAGTGTATCTTCTTCATCATATCTAGAAATTTGTGAAACATGTGGTCATGATTCTTCTTTCTCAATCTTTGAGGAAAAGGGGGTGGCACCCTCTTTGATAAATGCTAAAAATCTACTTTGTTTCTCTCATATATCTACCTCTACAGGTTTTGGCACATTTTTCTTTGAGCCCAAACGACTCCTTTTTCTTATTAGGCACTTTTATCAACTCTGTCCCATTTCTCAACGTCACTGTGTTGACTTGTGAATTTTTCTCTGTATCACTTGGGAGATCCTCAGCAGGTCTAATATTCTGATTGTTGGCCATTTTCTCAAACTGCCTCCCTAGATTTCTGAACTCTGTGCGTAATTGTTGATTCTCAGCCCTAACTTGTTGATTCTCAGCCATAACTTTCTGATTGTCTATCAAGAGATTTTTAATCATGTCAGTCAAAGCCTTTTCTACTTGCTGTGGGATTGTAATTAGCTTAAGGCTTGTAATTCTGATTTTCACCGCAAGAGAAGTTAGGATGATTCCTCCAGTTTGGATTGTATGTGTTACCATATTGAGCATTTTGATTCATCGGCCCTCTAGCTTGTTGCCCCACATAGTTGATGGATTCTGGACTCACTGGGCATATGTCACTTGTGTGACCTTCACCACATAACTCGCAGGAAGTAGACATCTATTGCACATATTGCATCTGTTGTGCTTGGTGCATTGTCATTTTATTCATCTGATTTGCTAATCTCGCTATATCTGCCCTCATGGCTGAGAAATCATCAAGCTCAATTACACCTACTACCTTTTGTTTAAGTGATTTTCGTGGTTCCCCATCTCCTTGCCAATTATTATCATTAGCAATGAAATTGTTTAGCAGCATCTGTATTTCACTATATGGTCAATGCAACTACCCCTACATTTTGAGTCAAGATTAATCTTTGATATCTCGTCAAAGCCATCAACGAAAGTGTGACCCAACACCTCATCAACCTGACAATGATGTGGCTAGTCTCTGAGTAGCTTCTTGTATCTTTTCCAAGCTTGACGAAGAGTCTCGCCATCTCGTTATGGAAACCCAAGAATCTGGCTCATCAACGACTTTGTCTTCCTAGTGGAAAAAAACTTGATTAAGAATTTCCTTGCTAGATCATCCCAAGTGTGGATTGAGTTCGCAGGCTCCTTTTACAACCATTCCTTAGCTTCCCCTAGAAGTGAAAAGGGAAACAATGTCAGCCTGACATAGTCCTTGGAAACGTTTGGATAATTGTAAGTGTCCATAACTTCCAGGAAGTTCTGATTGTTGCCTCTGTGGGTTTTCATGAGATAGACCCACATATTACCATGTGTACTGAATCAGTTGTACCATGTACTATTTGAGTTCAAAGAGACCCGTGATATCAGGCTTCACAATAGCCTGAGTCATATTCCCAAGATTGGGCCTTGCAGCTTCTATCACTAGACGCTCTTCATTACCTGTCATCTCTATTGGTTATTGTTGGACTATGATGTCCAACTCTCTTTCTATTCTAGTTCTGCCTTCGACTACTCTCCTCAATCGATGAATTGTTCGTTCGATTTCAAGATCAAGAGGAAGGAGATTGTTTGTGTTTCTATTGCTCCGCTTTCAAGAGAAGAGTTGCGTAATCACAAATAAATCAAACTAAAAATTAAAACTTGAACATATAACAAATAAAAGTTAACTTAAATAAACAATTAATAACTAAGTCCCCGGCAACGGCGCCAAAAACTTATTGGTTCCTCAAGTACACGCAAGTATACGTGGCCATCAAGTAACAAAATGACTCAAAAGTTGGATGCTGAACCCATAGAGACATAGATCAATTGTTAAATAAGCAAACTAAAATCAATTAACTGACCAAGATGATTGAGAGTGATGTTTTTCTATTAATCTACTATTGCGGAATTAAACAAGTAATAACTCATTTATCAAGAATGCAAATGTGTATGATGAGATTTTCATTTAGAAGAGATGAAAATTTCAGGGTTGTGGTTAGTTTATCAATCCCATTAAGTTAAATAATCAAACTCATTAATCTAAATTATCTATGGTTGCTAAGTAACCGGATCGTTTATATGAATAGCATGTTCACACAATTCTACTCGTCTATCCACAATATATCAATCCTATAATCCTATGGTATTGAGTCTATCATGAACGAATACAATACGGTATTAAACTAAGCAAGACTGTTAGGTATATTCCTATCCTAACCACGAAACCTTTCCCCAAGCCACGGGTTTAGAAACAAGCTCTTTTAATTCTACTCTAATCTAAACATGGCTTTACCAAACATAGCATAGATAGCAGGTTGAATTGGTATCTACAACAATTCACAAGTTAAAACTAGAATTAAAGAAACAACCATAAGATGATAATCCGAATTAACGCAGATGTAATTAATAAACATTAATAATTATGGCAACCTCAACCCTAGAAACTATAGTGCTTAGCCACTCATGTTCGTAGTAACAATTTTTCAAGTATTTTGCATAAATAAATTACAAAGAAACTATGAAGGATTGAAGAACTCGATGATTTTCTCCTCCAAAGGTTGTTCCACGTGATGTTCTTGCCTCCTAGAATGGCTTGTTCTCCCCCTAGGTCTAAAGTATGTCAAAAATCCCAAAAATAACGTTTTTACATGTATTTATACCAAGTAGAGTTGGGCCCAGATGAAACCACCTTCTCCTAGCCGAAATTGAATTATTACTCTGTAAAAATTGCACATGCGTGCCACGCAGTGTGATAGTGGGACTTATCAGAGAGCGTGCAAAATTGACAGCAACAGGAAATAGGCAGCCGTGGCTGTGGGTTTTTCTCAGAGCCAGCCTTTTTCTTGTGTTTTTGATATCCAGACGCGGTTTATCAATCCTATTAAGTAATACTACTCGCATGTCTGCAATATATCAATCCTATATTACTATGATATTGAGTCTAGCATGAACGATTATAATACGTTATTCAGCTAAGCAAGATTGTTAGGTATATTCCTATCCTAACCGCGAAATCTTTCCCCGAGCCACAGGTTGAGAAACAAACTCTCTGTAATTCTACTCTAATCTAAATACGGCTTTCCCAAACATAGCATATATAGCAGGGTGAATTGTTAGCTACAACAATTTATAAGTTAAAACTGGAATCAAAGAAACAACCATAAGATGATAATCCGAATTAACGGAGATCTAATTAATAAACGTTAATAATCATGTCAAACACAAACCAAGAAACTAGAGCATCTAGCCACTCATGTTCATAGTAACAATTTTTCAAGTTTTTTTGCATAAACAAATTACAAAGAAACGATGAAGGATTGAAGAACTCGATGACTTTCTCCTCCAAAAGTTGTTCCACGTAATGTTCCTACCTCCCAAAATGGCTTGTTCTCCCCTTAGGTCTAAAGTATGTCAAAAGTCCCAAAAATAATATTTTTACATGTATTTATACCAAGTAGGGTGGGCCTTGGCGAATCTACCTTCTCCTAGCCGAAATTGGATTGTTACTCTGCAAAAATTGCACAGGCGCGTCGCATTGGGCGACGCGCCACGCGGTGTGGTAGTGGGACTTATCATAGCACGCCACGCGCCGCCCCACGCGTTGCGGCTGTTGGTTTTTCTCAGAGCTAGCCTTTTTCTTGTGTTTTTGATATCCAGACGTAGTTTTCGACCCTCGAACACGATCCTGGCTTAATCCCTTGGGCTTTTACTCAGACTTCAAAGTTCCAAATAGCTCGAATTCAGTCAATAACATCTACATAGCATGGAATCACTCCTATAAGGCATAAAACACATAATTAGTACAAAACACTAGTGATTAAAACTCAAATTCAATTAAAGTGTCATAAATTATAGTGCAATAAGCGACTAAAATACGTAATTATAGCCTACCATCACTAGCTCTGCCCCGTTCGTAGTCCTCCCACCCTTGAAATAAAAATTATAGTTCACTGACTTGACAGAATGACTAAACGCGCATTCTCCTTATTTAATTTCAATTACTTAGTAAATGTGTTAAAATTAAAAAGGCAATAATGCTAAATATCATTTTTGTTTTTAAGTTACTTAAACAATAAAATGGTCACCAACAATGCTTACTTCCAATAGTTAACTTCAGGAGCTATGACTAAAGGTTTCAAGGTCAAATCTTGCTGCATACGACCGGAGTTTAGTGTTTCTATGAACTTAAAATCTTTGTTGGACAGACTATGCTGTCATATTCATATCGAATCTTCTTAAAATACACTATTTTGGAAGATCCGAATACGAAGATATTTTCAGAGAGTTCGAGCAACATCGCTTAAAATGGCTCTTGGCTGATAAAATATGTCGTCCTAATTTTTACTAGTTACAGTAAAGCCAATTCTATCGTAGGAGTATAAAACGATTATCACCGTAATTACAATAAATATTTAGCATCATTTTTTGACAGACTTTTGCAATCCTTCCGCTCATCTGAGAAGGAACCAAGAAGCACATCAAAAGAAATGGCGTTTACCTACAAGATTGAGTAATGAATAAGTTGGAAAAATAGATAACCTCTCACCACCTGCATTGATTTGCAGATTTAATCATTTCCTAGTTAAGTTACAGAAACCAAGAACATTGAAAAGTTACAAAGAAAAATAACAACCCAGTATAATCCCACTTAGTTGGGTCTGGGAAGGGTAGTGTGTACGCAAACCTTACCCCTACCATGGGGTAGAGAGGCTGTTTCCAAATAACCCCCGGCATCCTTCCCTCCAAGAGCTTCCCACCTTGCTCTTGGGGAGACTCGAACTCACAACCTCTTGGTTGGAAGTGGAGGTTGCTTAACATCAGAGCAACCCCTCTTCTCAAAAGTTACAAAGAAAAAGTGAAAGAAAAAAAAAAGGGGCGAGTGGAAAGAAAACAGAAGTATTGACTATAAGATCTTTGACCTTTGACACTCAGCTTAATTACAATGACAATTTAGAAAAATGTGGGGCTAAGCTGGATTTCTGTTGATTTACATCGACCAATGCACCGTCTATGTGAGCTCGCTCGCATTGCCAGTCTCAATCTGTTTGGTTTTCAGGCGTAGCAGTTGCTGTTGTAATGCAGTAAGAAAGATTTCCAGGTTGATACCTACACCTCCTTCATCAACCACTGAAGGTGGAAATTTAACATTCAGATCGAAGGAAACTCTCGTATGTTGTTCCGCTCAATGTCTTGTTTACATCATTCCAGTTCTTGATGTGCTCCCGCAATGGTCCACTATGTATCTTAACTTGGCGGCTACTTAAATTCATTTGTGGTAATTTTAGAAAATCTAGTACATCTCCCAGTTTCTGCAATAAATCCAGAAAACAATGAGCAACAGAAAGGTTACTTTCTCGTATGGTTACTGAACTTTATCTACTATAATAGTAAAGTAATAAAACTACTTTTTGACACATTAAAGTAAACTTTACGTAAAGACACAATACTATTTTTTGCCGCGTTAAAGTGACTGAATTTTATCCACTATATTAGTAAAGTCACTAAACTTTACCCGCAATAACGACTAGACCTACCCTTCAAGGTGACTCTTCTATTACAGTGGGCAAAGTTTTGTCACTTTACAATTAAAATAGTTTTGTGACTTCACTGTTATAGTGAAAAACATTTAGTGAATATATGCGAAATTAAGAAACTTGACTAGATATATAGTTGAAATGAGAAACTATCAGCACTTCTTGGATTTTTAATGCAACGACACATGACAAGGTAATTATAACTTCAGAAACGTGTTTTCTTACAGTCTGGTTTCTGATAAGATCTTCGTAATATAGAGTTAGGTGCCGAGTGCTATTGAAGTACTCCAATGCCTCAGTCGCTGCCACTTCCATTTTCTTCAAATCTGTGATCAGTAATGTTGTATTGATTTCTGGTTTATACTTCGCGAGAGTAGAAGCCTAGGGGAAGCAGCAAATGATCAGATTCTGTTAACTTTATGTCGGTGTATAGGATGAGGAAGGAGGGATTTAAGAAGATACCTCTTCATGTGAGTGTACATGAGACTTGTGTGTTCCGTTCAAGAGTTTGGCATATCGATCATAGGAATTTGCAATCACGGAAACCATACGACGCAGCAGATTTCTTCTGAAAAGAAATATCACGGAAACGCCTTTGTTGTTGAAGTACTCAACAATTTCCTTATGGTGTTGGATCAGCCCCTGCATTTTCCACAATTATCCAAGTCAATTTTCCAGAATAAAACAATAGTTTCAAGCGTCTCCACTAGCAAAACAATGAGGTCTTGCACAAAATGAGAACTCTCTTTTATCGGCTGACACCAGCAATATCACAACATTCTGCTAAATTTTACTTGCGCAACAAATGCTGCTAATAAATGAAGTGTTAAACAACTACAAATGCTATCCTTTTCAGACTTTCCTGTATTTGAACAAGTGCTATTAGTATACGAGGTGGTTTTGAAACGAGACTAGTTCCACCATACACAGACTTCCTCTTTTATGAGACACATAGTTTTGTGGATAAATTCGCCAACTAATTTGATAAGATCCAAATTTGCTCAATCTGTAAGAAAATATAGAAAGACCCAAGTTGATGCATGATCTACTTTAAAAAAATACCACCCATAGATAAAATTATTTCGCTAATATTACAACCTTGAGTGGATCTCCCCAGAAATTTATTTCTATGCAATGAAGTCTAGAGGGCTAAAGGTATTCAAGCACAACAAAAATCTGGTTCGAAGAGAAACTTTTTTATCCAAGTGGCACCACCTAACCAGATCCAACTTAACCAAAATTTTCATATCGCACAATCAGTAGCAATACAAAAGAAATCAAAGAGCACTAAGTCTACATTTAGCATAAGACTAGGCCAAAATAACATCCAGTTATTATGCACCAAAACTTGGCATCAGAACATTGTAACAAAAGTTTCATGTGATAAAACTCCTTTCCACCGCATTTTTCATATCAAGGTCAGAGTTCTCAACACTTTCCGTCTCTCAAAATAGTTAATGAAGTTGTCAACCAGTGTTTCCAAAGGCAAAGGCTTTCCCCGTCTCATGAGGAAAGGCAGGAGTCATGTAGTTGCATCTCAACTCAAGCAGCGCAAATCTCAAGATTAATCTAGACATAAAAGATAAATGCTCTTTCTTCAAGTGTGAATAACTTTTTGAGAAGTTGGAGCTCACTGTCTCCCTTTCCACAACATTTTTATCCCTGTCTACATCTCAGCGAAACTTCAAGTTTAAAACATGTAAAAGAACGAAAATATTTTACCTGATTAAGCATCCACTTGAAGCCAACTGCAGCTGAACAGTGATTCTTGGAAGCACTGGTAAACAAGTCCAAATTGTAAACATTGTCCAATGTCCTTAAGATCGAGGAGGAATTTTCTCTCCGCTCTTTGACGGAGAAAATTTCACCATTGGAGCTTATATTAATATGACTATTTAATAGTGTCTCAAACCATCCACTCCCAGACCTCTGTGTTGACAGAACAGCAAACAGCCGTACAGGATTACAGCCACATTCAGCCCTGCAATAGATGGCCAAACGAGATAAAATGAGTATAAGACAACTTTGTAAAAGACTGAGCTAAATAACTCAAATACCTACCTGTTAAAGGTTTTCGGTTTAGGATAATGCAAATATGGAATCTGGGATCGGTCGGTGTCATATTCATGACACGACCTTTCTATAACTTCAATGTTCAACAATTTGCTCGTTGTATCGGTGTTAGTTTGCTTAAGACAAGTTGAACAGATATAAACACCACAAACCATTGCAAACACTACAACAATCATCCTCAACAATGCTGGAGATTTCCTGGGAGGTTTTATGATAAGAGCATCCTGGCATTAAAATAAAAGGACAGATATCAATGAACTGATTAATGCAAAACCAGAAAATAAAATTGCAACACGAAATGACCTCAAATCACAGCCTTAGTAATGAACTCGTTTCTTGGGCGATTAATCTTAAAACATCTTGAGTAAATGCCAGTTGACTAAACAAATAGAGAAATCAACTCATACGAAAGGCAAGTGAAAAAAACTAATTATTGTTATTAAAGAACCACCTGCTATTATTCTAGTTAGTCTATAAAATTTGGATTTAAGTTACATACAATTTTTATAATAGGTTACTTATCATTTTTGTTAGGTTATTAATCAAAGGTAGAAATTTGTATCTAATAGTACCTTGTATGTGACCTCATCGTATAAATATTTTTGCACTATTAGTGCATAGAACTTAAACTGAAAAATATATCTTCAGGAAGTCATGAATCACATTCTCAAGTAGTGGAAGATGTATAGTTAGCTTCTTTAAGAGGTTAATTAATACTAGTAAAGGCACATTTAGCCATAAAAAAAATTACTACTTTTTTTTCGAAATTAGTATTTGGCCGTGAAAATTCCAAATCCAACTTGAAGTTGAATCCCGAAATTTCTTGAAATTCGAAAAAACTAAAAAATTATTTTTCAAAATTTTCAGCCCAAATCATTCATAAATTTAAAAACAACTCCCATTTTCAAATTTTTTTCACTTTTTCGGGAATTTCTTATTTTTTATGTCCGAACGCCCACTAAGTATTTCAGGCGAAGTATTGCTTCTTCACAACAACTCCATGAACAAACAGAGAAAAAATGAAAAAAACTTCTCCATTAAGTTTAATACAGACCCAAAAGAATGAGAACCGAAAAAATTATTTTGGCTCACAAATGTGAGCTAAAATAATGCCCACATTCTACTAATGTGTTTGTACAAAAAAAAAAAGATAAAAACCCCAGATCAATGAGTACAAAATACAGTTAAAATTTGTCATGAAATACATCTGAGACATTTTTAAAACCACCATAAATAAAAATTCTGGACAAATCCCAGTTCCCCAAAAAACCAATTAGAGGAAGGAAAGGAGAGTCCAGCTTCAACAAGATTGCAAATGTACCAAGAAGAAATATTTAGCAGGATCTGTTACAGAAAATACTCAGCAAAAAGCAAAGCACAAAAAACAGAAAGGAAAGGAAACCATTGTCCATTAATTAAAAAGAGGAACTTGAAGAGAAAAAAAAAAAAAAACCTTTGTAAAGAAACAGATTTCTTCAGCCATTGTAGTTGAGCCAAAATCAAAGAGGAGAAAGAGGTGGAGGCTATTGAATTAGCAGTCCTAGTAGTTCTTTTGTGCTAGTCTATTTTTTCAGGAGGAGAAGGAGAAATAGTGTGAAATGTGGCCCTATAGTTTTGAGTGTAATTAGATACGAATATTTGATTGAATGAATAGTACAAGTGTTTTGGATATATCAGGTTGTCGTCTTACTTTTTAATGCCCGGAATCTATTTAAATTTTGTCCAACTCAGACCAGCACCCATATGGACACTATTTACGTAATTCTATTTGAATCAGTCTCACCATAATTATACCAAATACTAAAAGTAAAGACTTTTGTCCTCCAATTCTTAATCTATTTCTACGCTTGCATTTTCCTTATTTATGCCTTTTTTTATTCTTTAATTTATTCTTTTTGTTATAAATATATTATATTATGGATGTTCATACTCCGTTGTAAATAAGCTTCCTGAAGAAGCTTATC
>MDKF010041090.1:0-23655 GCA_026770625.1 Nicotiana glauca | reverse complement strand
ACTCTATTTACAAATAACACCAGGGTATCTGGTACGCAGTGCAAGGAATAGCATGGATGCCAATGATATGAGAGTACTAAATGTCATGCCACGTAGTACAGACAGGAATCAATGTGTGAATGCAATGCAATACACATGAACGCTGCGGCGTACAGCCCGATCCATTTGGGTACCCGCGCTCACTGTGGGGGTTCAAGCTCCGGAGGGGCTCCTACAGCCCAAGCGCAATATCAATGATATCAATGTCATACCGCTGTGGCGCGCAGCCCGATCCATGCACAGTACAGAAATGCACATAAGCCCCTTGGGCAATAGCAAAATAGCAGTTCTCAACTCAAAACATCAGTAAAATATCATTTAAGCTTTCAAATCTTAGAAAGATGGATGAGTTTGCAAAACAGTATTCAGAACCTTGGACTGATATCAAATAATATGCAACGTAATGCAAAAACAGTGATATCAATCCCTGAAGGATTTAAATAATCAGCACGAAGCCCAAAACATGGCAATCAGCTCAAATCATGATAGCATCAAGTAGTATTCAGTCAATCATGCAGTAAAATCAACAACTGGGACGGACCAAGTCACAATTCCCAACGGTGCTCTACCCACGCTCATACCTGGCGTGCAAGTCACAACAATACAGCACTATGATGTGCAAATAAAGGGTTTCAAACCCTCAGGATTTCATTTACAAGTATTACTCACCTCGAACCGGTGAAATCTCTAGCTCGCAACGCCTTTGCCCCTCAATTCGGCCTCCACGCACGTCGAATCTAACCAAAATCAGATCGAATGCATTACAATATGCTGAGGGAACAATACCCAATCGAAAACAATCGAAAAATATCAAGAATCTCGAAACTAGCAAAACCCGAGCCCCGGGCCCGCTTCTCGAAAAATTACAAAATCACATTACCGGATTCCTCAGCTCGCCACGAGTTCATACATACCAAGAACGCCCAAATCCGAGCTCAAATGACCTATCAAATTCCAATTTGAAATATAAAAAACTCAAGCCCTAATTCATCCATTTAGGCTTAATTCCATGAATTTCTAGGTAGATTTCTCAATAAAAACGAATTTTAGGTTCAAGAATCTTACCTCCAATCATTCCTCCTTGAACCCCTCTTCAAAATCGCCTCAAAGCTCTCAAAGCTTGCTCAAAAATGGTGGAAATTACCTCTTGCTCGCGGATGAAATATGACATTTAAAACCCTTCTGCCCACAACAACTTTCTCTTCTGCGGTCCTGCTTCTGCTTATGAGGGACCGCTTCTTCGGCCAAAAATCCGCTTATCCGGTTCTTACTTAAAAACCCAACGTTCGCTTTTGCGTCTCCACATCCGCTTCTGCGAACCTCCCAAGACCGCTTCTGCGGACTCGCATTTGCGAACAATGTTCCGCTTTTGCGGAACTATTCCACCAGGCCAAGAACCGCTTATGCGATCCACCACTAGCTCTTGTGGAACTGCTTCTGCGGTCAATTTCCGCAGAAGCAGAAATACCAGCTGACAGAAAAGCTGAACCTGCAACACACCTCGAAGCTCTCATTTAACCACCCGAAATCACACCGAGGCCCGGGACCTCAACCAAAAGCACCAACATAACCCATAACATTATTCAAACTTGTTCCAATCATCAAAACACATCAAACAACGCTAAAACCATCAATTCACATCGGATTCAAGCATAAGTTTCTTCAAAACTTTCGAAATGCGCATTCGATCAAAAACCCAACCAAACGATGTCCGAATGACCTAAAAATTTGCAGACATATCCAAAATCACCTAACAAAGCTACTGAAACTCTCGTAATTCCATTCCGACCCTCGGATCAAAATCTCACCTATCAACCGGAATATGCCAAAATTCAAACTTCGCTAATTCAAGCCTAATTCTACACCGAGCCTCCAAAATCAATTCCGATCGCACTCCTACGTCACAAATCATTCTCCGAAGCTAACCAAATCACCGGAATTCACATCCGAGCCTTCTAACTTTATAGTCAACTTCTGGTTGACTTTTCCAAAACAAGCTTCCTTCTAAGAGGCTAAGTGCCTCATTCCCAATTAAAACTAATTCAATTCTATCCGATCAACTCAAATACCGACATTGAAACATAGAGAAACATAATATGGGGGAAACGGAGCGGTAACTCACGTGACAACGGGCCGGATCGTTACAAGATTAAATATTCAAAGAGATAAATCTAAATTATATAAAAGGAAACATTTCAATACATTGTAGTTTGCTAATCATAATCGCCAGAATACTTTGTGTCTTGCTAATACAAATACTTAAAATAATTCAGTTTAAGTAGAAGTAGCATAATAAATTTTTAAAATTAGTATTTTGAATTTAATTACTTATTAATTTGTAATAGCTTTCATACTTCCAAGGCCAAAAGAAAAAGTTAATATTTTTTTTATGTTTAAACTTATTATATAAATATATTTTTCACACACAAAAGTTATTCGTTTGTTCGGTATTTTTTTCTATTTTTTTATAAAATAAAAAACCTACCCAAATTATCGGTACGGTTATAAATTTATATAAAACCTACAGATTTTAAAACAAAAAAACTAAAAATTGGTTTGGTACGTTATGGTTCGGTCGGTTTAATCGATTTTAAATACCTATTGACATCCATAACAACAATAATGAAAATATCGTTGTTAGACTAATCTTACAAATTAATAACAGCAAAATTAATAAGGGCAAGACCGCAAAAGATTAATAGCAAGAAATGCATAAGAAGAAGGAAGAAGAATTAGTATACTAACCAACAAGTATAGGAAGAAGTGTAAATGACACAGCCAAGATCCACTTCAAATTAAAGAAATATCTAAAAGAAAGAACTCAATGGTAATCATCTAATCGTAAAAGGAATAGGAAATAAAATAAACAAGAAATCTGAAAATTTAAAAGCATATTGAAACTGAAGAATACGAACCACTCTAAGTTTACACTTGCCAGAATGAATTAGTTTGAGAGAGTAAGGTTGTTTATATAGACGAAGTTTTGAGATCGTTATTTAGTTATCGGCTCCTACCATTTCCCTCCCTAAAGCAGTTATTTTGTTATATAGTCCCCCCCCCCCCAATTGTATTTTTGATAATGTTTATTTTAAATATTCTCATATTTATCCTATTTTAATTGGGTGATTATTTATTAGACCAAAAATAAAAGATAAAAACACGTAAAATAAGAAAGAATTTTTTTTTCCGACCTCTATGATTTTTATGACTTTTGTGTGAGAAAACAAAGTTATATCAATCTATATATATGACCCCTCATTGAAAAGGCTGCGTGTATCATAATTTAAAAGTTGTGCTTGATTTTGCTTCACCAAATATAAAGGAATATTATTCCATTGCATTGTTATTTTTGACTTAATCAGTGCAGTTTTCATTTGTCACGACCCTAAATCAAACTAGTCGTGATGGCACCTAACTCATCCCGCTAGGTAAGCCAACTCATCAATATAACATACTGAGGAAAGATAAATGATCTCTTATATACCTCCCAAGGACTGGTAGTACAAATCATGATCTTCTTTGAGTAGAATTTACAAAACTGATATGAAACAAATACATCTTCTGTTTGAAAAGTTACATAAACAGAGTTTAATGAATCTAAGGCAACCATGAACAAGAGGCAGCTACAACAGGGACGCCAGTACATTTTTCCAAGTCAGCTTTCATCGAGCACAGCAATTTCGACATCCGAAATCTGCACGCAATGTGCAGGAAGTGTAGTATGAGTACAACCGACCCTATGTACTCAAAAAGTAACAAAACTAAACTTAGGTTGAAAGTAGTGACGAGCTTGTACCAAGGTCAGAGTCCACACTAATATCCAGTAACATTTCATAACAATATAATTAAAGCATCACAAGGAATAACTCAATAATAACATGCTCAGCTGGTTCATAGTTCCAAAAAGAAATATTTGATTTTCAAGTATAATACTAAAACTCAATTCTTTTCACTGAAATTACCAAAATATGAGTAAGTATGAAAACTATGATCTTTCCCATAAAACTTTCTTTCAAAATAGGAGATTTCATTTTCCTTTTTCAAATGGCATAAGGAAAGTATATCTCTATGCCTATATTTCAATGTTCATGCCGATGCAATGCAAAATAGTGACAAAATCATATGCATACTCTCAGAGTATCAATTCACTCAGTCCTCCCTGTCACTCAATCCTCACAGTCACTCATGCCTCACAATCACTCAATCCTCCCAAGTCGCTCGGTACTCATACTCGACACTCGCACTCAATAGGTACCTGATAGTAACCTTTGCGGCGTGCATCTTGATCCACATATCGCTACGGAGTACCACCCGATCCATATATATAATCGACTACGCTCATTGGGCGTGTGCAGACTCTGGAGGGGATCCTTCAGCCCAAGCGCTATAACAAGCCAACTCGTGGCATAAATCAATCAGGCCCTCGGCCTCACTCAATCATAAATCAGTAACAACATGCTGCAGCGTGCAGCCCGATCCCATAATCATTCTCACAATTAGGCCCTTGACCTCACTCAGTCATCAATCTCTCCAGTCTCTCGGGCTCAAATGTCATGAAAATCAGCCCAAAAATGATGATATAATGTATCAATAATAACAACTGAGATTGAAATATTATATGAATAAATGAATATGACTGAGTATGAAATGTCAATGAAATCAGTGAGATGACAGCAAGAAACGACCACAATGGTTCCCAACAATATCGGCGTAAAGCCCAAAACATGAAATCTAGCATGATATTCAGCTCAATTTACTTATCACATGGTGAAAACATAGATATAAACAAGGTAGGACCACTACATAGTTTCTTGGAAACAACAGAGTCACCATTCATAGGGTGCACGCCCACACGCTCGCCACCTAGCATGTGCGTCACCTCAACATCAATCACATAACACATAATTCGGGGTCTCATAACCTCAGCACTAAGTTTAAAAGAGTTACTTATCTTGAACAAGCAACTCCAATATAACAATACTTCGAAAATTCCATTATATGCCTATCAACCTTTGAAGGTTCCAATCTCCTCAATTCCAACCAAACGATTCAAAACTAGTCAAACAACATGCAAATTAATCAAAACGTACTCCAATTCTTACGATATAACAATTTATGAAAATGCCCAACTTCGCTAAAAATTTTGATAATGGGGTCCACATCTCGAAATCTGACGAAACTTAAAAAATCTGACAACCCAGTTGATTACAAGTCCAACCATACCAATTGCTATACCGCATTTTAGCACGGGTCAAATAGGGTACAACGTATTGGTGATTATTGAATTAATTATTGACAAAAGACTCACCACCTAATAATTTTAAAGGTGAATTGTAATGACCTGACCGGTCGTTTTACCTTTTAGAACCCCGTTCCCCTACACAAAACCTCCAGTACTTGCTTTAACTAATTTACGACTTGCGGGGGCGATTGATTCGGGAGTTGGAAGGGTTTTGAGTAAAAATATGTCCATTTGCTTCTTTAAGATTTTTTTTAAAAGACCAAGTTTGACTTCGGTTAACTTTTTGGGAAACCGGACCCGGATTCATAATTTGACAATTTTGGAGGGTCCGTGGGAAAATGTGGGACATGGGCGTATGACCGGAATCGAATTCCAAGGTCCCTAGCCTGAGTAATGAATTTTTATTTAAAATTGTTTAATTGAAGTTTTAAAGAATTAAAGAAACTAAGTAATCATTGATTCCCTAGGTATCGGGCTCGAATTTTGGTTTCGAAGCTAGGTACAGGTCCGTTAATGTTGTTTAAGACTTGCCCGTAAAGTTTGGTGCCAACCCGAGTAGTTTAAGGGCATTTTGACCCATTAGAGGAGAATTAAGAACTTGAAGTTCAATAGTTTGATTCATTTGGTTTTAAAGGGGTGATTCCTAGATTTAGCGTTATTTTGAGTGTTCCGAGGGTTCGAGTAGGTCCGTCTCATGATTTCAGACTTGCCGGTATGTTCGAGCGGGTCTCGGGAGCCCCGAGCGTCAAACGAGCGAGGTTCGAGCAAAGTAGGAAATTTAAGAAAAGCAATTGAAAGATGCTGCTTCTGTCATAACCGCATCTGCGGTTCTTGGACCGCAGATGCGGTCAATCCATGCTGAAGCTGAAAGGGGCCAGGCTAAGGGAAACTACAGAAGCGGTTCCGCTTAAGCGACCCATAGACCGCAGAAGCGGTCCAGCCACATTAGGCCCAAGCCGCAGAAGTGGTTCCGCATATGTGGGCCTCAGACCGCAGAAGCAGTCCAACTCCTTTTTCCCAGTTTCGTAGATGCGGCTTCCTTTTCGCAGGTGCGGGACCGCAGATGCGGTCCCCAAACCGCAGAAAGAGAAATTACTGGGCAGTAGGCTTCATTTAATTCGAACTCAAACACCATTTTATCATTTTACACTCACCTTGGGGCGATTTGGGGGCTCTTGAGAGAAGGTTTCAACTTAGCATTTCAAGGTAAGTTATTTTCACTCATTATTGGTTTAAATACATATATATTAGGTAGATTAAACACTAAAAATTGGGCGAAATCAAAGGGTTAGAGCTAGACCTAGGGTTTTAATAAAACTAAGATTTAACCACGAAATTTGTTATGGAATGAACTAGAAATCATATATTATTGATCCTTAGGTTGTAGAGAACAATTCCTTCAAAAAATCTCGAATCCGGGCACGTGGGCCCGGGGTCGAAAATTAGGAAACTTGTGGGAAAGGTTGGGAAATTACTTAAATAGTTAGAATTCGACCTTGTAAGCCTTTATTGACTAATTCTTATTTTATTTAACTAGTTTGTGCTCGTTCGGCTATGAATTGAGGGTTTGGTCTTGTTCTTGATATTGGAAGTGCGCTTCGGAGCAAGGTGAGTCTCCTTTTTAACCTTGTAAGAAGGAATTGTCCCCATAGGATTAATAATAGAGTAATTGTTGCTAAATGCGGGGGTTGCGCACGCGCTAGGTGATGAGAGTCCGTGCGTAGCTACTACTATGTTAATTTTCCGGGTAGCTTAGGGCCCACACCATGCTTATTTTATATTAATTTCTATATTACCTTGTTAAATCGAGCACCTAGGACATGCTAGAGACTTAAAAAGGGAAAAAGAACGTACTTCTATGATTGTTGAAGTCTTACTTAGCATTTATGATTGTTGATGTGCCTTGTGTGTATACTTGATATTTCTTATTATTTTTGGATCGGGCCGATCGCCTCGGTATGAATAGATGCATCTATAGGCGCGCCATTAACCCTCGACAAGTGCACAGTTTATTTTTTGTTGGATCGGGCCGTCGCCTTGGCATATTTGTGCATGCTATTGTTGCTTGCCTGAGAGCTTTTAAATATTGATATAGCCTTTCATGGCCCGAAATAAATTGACAAATATAACAAAAGTAAATGGCTGGCTGGAGGTATAGTGAAGAGTAGGACTTTTATGTCTTGTTATAAACTGTTGCTTATTAGTGTTTTCTCATGGTTTGTATAATCACCTTAATATATTATTTGACGCTAGTGAGTATCAAGTTGACCCCTCGTCTCTACTTCTTCGAGATTAGATGGGATACTCACTAGGTACATATTGTTTATGTACTCATACTACGCTTCTGTACTTAGTTGTACAGGATTTGAGGCAGATACATCTGGTAACCAGTCCGGTGCGCGCCCTTGATCTAGTGGCAAAGACTTCTACGGTGAGCTGCTTCCTTCCTATGCCGCTCAGCAGTCGGATGGAGTCTTCCTTTACTTTTGCTGTCTTTCTTTATCTCATACAATAGGATAAAGATATTCTTTTGTATATTCTACTAGATGCCCGTACTTGTGACACCAGATCTTGGGCACACACTTTGGTAGACTAGTTTTTTTTAGGGTTGTATTATTATGTTATTTATATTATCTACCATTTTCGAGTTTTGATTTCAATTTGGATATTTATTTCACTTAAATTCTGCTAAAATTAACATAAGGAGATGGAAATGTTCCGCATTGGCGTACCTGGCAACGGTGTCGGGCGCCATCATGACCTATTGAGGAAATGGGTCGTGAAAACATGGTATCAAAGCACTAGGTTCACGTAGGTCTCACGAGTTATGGGCAAACCTGATAGAGTTTTATTGATTGGTATGGAGACGTTTGTATTTATCTTCGGGAGGCTATAGGTTATTAGGAAAGACTACTCTTTATTCATTTCCTGTCGTGCAGTGCTTAATGTACTAAATTTCCCTCTTCTATTCTCTCAGAGATGATCAGGACTCGTACCGCTGACGTTCTGGACCCGGGAGGAGCTGTCCCCCGCTTTGCTAAAGGCCGAGGTAGAGGTCGGGGGAGGGCACCGGCCCGTGGTAGGGGACGAGGGCGACCCAGAGCCATTCCAGTTGCACCACTAGCAGATCCTGTGGAGGATCCTGTTATTGAGGAGCATTCGAGGTGCCCACAGATGAGCCTACCCCGACAGATTTCATGACAGCACCGGGATTTCAGGAGGTCATGGGCCGCATGCTACGGTTCATGGACACTATGACTCAGGCTGGTTTATTTCTAGCAGACCCAGCTACTTCACATGTAGGAGGGGGAGCCCAGACCCCTACTGCTCAGTCCCCAAGTCACGCAGCTGTAGTATATCAGACTCCGGATGCACTACCTGCAGGTGGGGCTCAGCCAGTTGCTGCAGTGGCACCCCAGCCCAAGCCAGCTGTGAGGGAGATCCACATAAGTTATTGGACAGATGGACCAGGCTTCATCCTCCGATCTTCAAGGGCGAGCGTCATGAGGATGCTCAGGACTTCATAGACAGGTGCAGGGACAGACTGCATAACATGAGGATATTGGAGTCGCATGGAGTTGACTTCACTACTTTTCAGCTCGAGGATAGGGCCCGTAGATGGTGGCAGTCCTACGTTCTTGGCAGGCTGGCAGGTTCTCATCCCATCACTTGGGATCAGTTTGTACAGTTGTTCTTGGACAGGTATATCCCGCCCTCTAAGAGGGAAGAGCTGCGGTACCAGTTTGAGCAGCTCGAGCAGGGTCAGATGTCTGTGACTGACTATGAGGTGAGGTTTTTTGAGTTGTCCTGCCATGCACTCATGATACTTATTATAGATGCGGAGAGGGTGCAGAGATTTGTCTCTGGATTGTAGCCTGGGATTCGATTTAGTATGGCTCGAGAGGTGGAGATGGGCACAGAGTATCAGCTAGTAGTTGAGATTGCTCGTTGGATTGAGGGATATCGCTAGAGGGGTAGAGAGCAGATACAGCAAGATAAGAGAGCTAGGTTCTCCGGTGGATTCAGAGGTGACCCAGCTAGGGGCAGAGGTAAGTATGGGAGGGGCCAGCCTAGTAGGCCACCAGTTTTGGCACCACCTCCTGCCCAGGGGGATCCAACACGCCCCTATCTCAGTGCTATGCCAGAGACTTCTTACCGCCCGCCAGCTATTCAGTCCTCCAGTGGGTATTCAGGTCCCCAGGGTCCTTCTGATTCTTATTTCAGTGACATGCCGGAGAGTTCATGTCGTCTATCGGCTATCCAGGCTTCTTCCAACGGGTCTATAGGTTATCAGGCTCAGCCATCAGGGCAGCAGGTTGCCGCCTCGCGCTATTGTTTTGAGTGCAGAGATCCCGGTCACATGAGGAGATACTACCCCAGACTTTGGGGCAAGGCAGTGCAACAGGTTCAACAGCCAATAATTTCAGCACCAACTGCCCAACCACCTAGAGGTGGAGGGCAAACGGGTAGAGGCCGTCCTAGAGGTAGAGGCCAGACAGGGAGAGGTCAGCCAACTACTCCCCAATGAGGTGGAGGCCAGACAGCCAGCGCCCTAGCTAGATTCTATGCTCTTCCGGCCAGGCCAGATGCATTGGCCTCAGATGTCGTCATCATAGGTATTATTTCCGTCAGTGGTAGAGATGCTTCGGTATTATTTGATCTAGGGTCTACCTACTCATATGGATCACCTCTGTTTGCTCGTTTCCTGGTTATTTCTCCTAAGCCTTTAGGCACTCCTGTTTATGTATCTACTCCCGTGGCTGATTCTGTGGTTGTGGATGAGATCTACCGGTCCTGTGTGGTCACTTTCTATGGTTTCGAGACTATAGCAAATCTTCTGTTGCTTGATATGATTGATTTTGAGGTCATCCTGGGCATGTATTGGTTATCTCCATATCACGCCGTCCTTGATTGCCATGCCAAGACTGTTTCACTAGTGATACCAGGATCGCCGAGATTAGAGTGGAAGGGTTCCACGGTTGATATGCCTACCAGGATTATTTCCTTCATGAAGGCTCGACACTTGGTCGAGAAGGGGTGTTTGGCCTATCTAGCTTATGTTCGAGACGTCACCGCAGGGTCTCCGACGATTGATTCAGTACAAGTGGTCTGAGAGTTTGCCGATGTTTTTCCTTTTGATCTTCCTGGCATGCCTCTGGATCGTGATATTGATTTCTAGATTGACTTGGCTCCAGGAACTCAGCCTATATCTATTCCACCATACCATATGGCTCCTAAGGAGTTGAAGGGGTTTGTCAGGCCCAATGTATCACCTTGGGGCGCACCAATGCTATTTGTTAAGAAGAAGGATGGGACCATGCGGATGTGCATTGATTACCGCCAGCTGAACAAGATCACCATCAAGAACAAGTACCCGTTGCTTCGTATTGATGATTTGTTCGACCAGTTGCAGGGAGCTAGAGTGTTCTCTAAGATTGACCTGAGGTCAGGGTATCATCAACTGAAGATTCGGGACTCGGATATTCTGTAGACTGCATTCAGGACTAGATATGGCCACTATGAGTTTCTGGTGATGTCCTTCGGCTTGACTAATGCCCCAACGGTATTTATGGATCTGATGAACTGGGTATTCAGGCCTTATATTGATTCCTTTGTTATCGTCTTCATTGACGGCATCTTGATATACTCACGCAGCCTGGGGGAGCACGAGCAACATTTGAGAGTAGTGCTCCAGACCTTGCAAGAACAGAAGCTATATGCCAAGTTCTCCAAGAGTGAGTTTTGGATTGAGTCAGCGGGCATTCTTAGGGCATGTTGTGTCAGGAGAGGGTATTAAGGTGGACCCCATGAAGATCGAGGCAGCTCAGAGTTGGCCACGTCCTACTTCAGTGACCGAAATTAGGAGTTTCCTGGGATTAGCAGGTTATTATCGGCGATTTGTGAAGGGCTTTTCATCCATTGCATCACCTTAGACCAGATTAACCCAAAAGGGTGCCCCATTCTGTTGGTTCGACATTATGAGGAGAGCTTCCAGAAGCTCAAGACAGCTTTGACTACGACACCAGTAATTGTATTGCCTTTCGGTACGGGGATGTATACGGTATATTGTGATGCTTTGCGCATTGGTTTGCGATGTGTGTTGATGCAGGAGGGGTGAGTTATTGCATATGCCTCACGTCAGGTGAAGATTCATGAGAAGAATTATCCTGTGCACGGCCTGGAGTTGGCAGCGATTGTTCATGCTCTTAAGATATGGAGGCACTATTTGTATGGGGTGCCTTGTGAGGTGTACACCAATCACCGCATCTTACAACATTTATTCAAGCAGAGGGATCTCAATTTGAGACATCGCAGGTGGCTTGAGCTGCTGAAGGATTATGACATTACCATTTTTTATCATCCGGGCAAGGCGAATATGGTAGCGGATGCCTTGGCATTCATTCCACCAAAGGAGAGGACCCTAACTTTGGACATCCAGTCCTTAGCTAACGGGCTTGTGAGTTGGACATTTCAGAGTCCAATCGAGTTCTAGCATATGTGGTTGCTCAGTCCTCGTTATTGGGGGAGATTAAGGCCCGACAGTTCGATGATACACATTTGGCGGTTCTTAGAGAGACGGTATTTCAAGGAGGTGCCAAGGAGGTTTCTATTGGCGAGGATGGCGTTCTGCGACTCAAGGGTCATCTATGTGTTCCTAATGTTGATGGTCCGAGGGAGAGGATCCTAGAAAAGGCACACAGTTCGTGGTATTCTATCCACTCGGGAGTTATGAAGATGTATCATGATTTGAGGCAGCATTATTGGTGGCGAGGGATGAAGAAGGACATTATGAAGTATGTGACTAAGTGTTTGAATTGCCAGCAGGTCAAGTATGAACATCAGAAGCCAGGTGGACTCCTTCAGCAGATGCCCATACCATAGTGGAAGTGGGAACGCATCACCATGGACTTTGTAGCTGGGCTATCGCAGACTTTGCGGAAGGTTGATTCAGTATGGGTCATTGTGGATAGGTTGACCAAGTCAGCCCATTTTATTCAAGCGGAGACTAATTATACAGCGGAGAGGTATGCTTAAATTTACATTCGGGAGATAGTCCGATTGCATGGTGTCCCGGTGTCCATCATATCAGACAGAGGCCCTCAGTTCACTTCCCATTTCTGGAGAGCCATCCAGAGTGAGTTGGGGACTCGTGTAGAGCTTAGCACAACATTCCATCATCAGACCGACGGACAGTCGAAGCGGACAGTTCAGATCTTGGAGGATATGCTCAGAGCATGTGTTATTGACTTTGGAGGGCAGTGGGATTAGTTCTTGCCCTTAGCAGAGTTTGCGCACAATAACAGCTACCAGTCCAGCATCGAGATGTCCCTATATGAGGCGTTATATGGTCGACATTATCGTTCTCCTATCAGGTGGTTTGAGCCTGGTGAGGCTAAGTTACTTGGCATAAATTTGGTACAGGATACCTTGGATAAGGTAAGGTTGATTCAGGAGAGGCTTCGCACAGCACAGTCCAGACAAAAGAGCTACGCGGATCAGAAGGCACGGGATGTATCATTTATGGTTGGCGAAAGGGTTCTCTTGAAAGTCTCGCCCATGAAGGGCATTCTAAGGTTCAGGAATAAGGGCAAGTTGAGCCCAAGGTTTATTGGCCCCTTTGAGGTGTTGAGACGAGTTGGGGAGGCTGCCTATGAGCTTGCTTTACCCCCCCAGTTTATCGGGATTTCATCCAATTTTCCATGTTTCGATGCTTCGGAAGTACCATGCCGACCTATCACATGTGTTGGACTTCAGTACCATCCAGTTGGATGAGATTTTGGGATGTGAGGAGTAACCAGTTGCCATTGTTGATAGACAGGATCGCCAGTTGAGATCCCAGAGGATTTTTGCAGTGAGGGTCTAGTGGAGGGGCCAACAGGTTGAGGAGGCAACCTGGAGTTCGAGGAGTACATGCGGAGCAGATATCCCCACTTATTCAGCAGCCCAGGTACTTTTCTATGCCCGTTCGAGGACGAACATTTTTTTAAGAGGTGGCGAATGTAACGGCCCGACCGGTCATTTGCCTTTTAGAACCCCGTTCCCCTGAACAAAACCTCTCATACTTGCTTTAACTAATTTACGACTTGTGGTGGCGATTGGTTCGGGAATTGGAAGGGTTTTGAGTAAAAATATGTCCATTTGCTTCTTTAAGATTTTCTTAAAAGACCAAGTTTGACTTCGGTCTACTTTTTGGGAAACCGGATCGGAATTCATGATTTCACAATTTCGAAGGGTCCGTGGGAAAATATAGGACCTGGGCGTATGACCGGAATCGAATTTCGAGGTACCTAGCCCGAGTAATGAATTTTTATTTTAAATTATTTAATTGAAGGTTTAAAGAATTAAAGAAACTAAGTAATCATTGATTCCCTAGGTATCGGGCTTGGATTTTGGTTCCGAAGCTTGGTGTAGGTCTGTAATGTTGTTTAAGACTTGCCTGTAAAATTTGGTGCCAATCTGAATAGTATAAGGGTGTTTTGACCCGTTAGAGGAGAATTAAGATCTTGAAGTTCAATAGTTTGATTAATTTGGTTTTAGGGGGTGATTCCCAGATTTAATGTTGTTTTGAGTGTTCTGAGGGTATGAGTAGGTCCACCTCATGATTTCAGACTTGCCGATATGTTCGAGCGGGGCTCGGGAGCCCCGAGCGTCAAACGAACGAGGTTCGAGCGAAGTAGGAAATTTAAGAAAAGTAACTGAAAGTTGCTACTTCTGTCATAACCGGATCTGTGGTTCTTGGACCGCAGAAGCAGGACTGTAGATGCGGTCAATCCATCGCAGAAACGGAAAGGGGCCAGGTCAAGGAAAACCGTAGAAGCGGCCCAGATCCCAGAAGCGGTTCCGCTTAAGCGACCACTAGACCATAGAAGCGGTCGAGCCATATTAGGTCCAAGCCGCAGAAGCGGCCCAAAAACCATAGAAGCAGTTCCGCATATGCGGGCCTCAGACCGCAGAAGCGGTCCAGCCCCTTTTGCCCAGTTCTGCAGATGCGGCTCCCTTTTCGCAGGTGCGGGACTGCAGATGCGGTCCCCAAACCACAGAAGCGGAAATCGCTGGGCAGTAGGCTTCATTTAATTCGAACTCAAACACCATTTTATCATTTTACACTCACCTTGGGGCGATTTGGGGGTTCTTGAGAGAAGGTTTCAACTTAGCATTTCAAGTAAAGTTATTTCCACTCATTATTAGTTTAAATACATGTATATTAGGTACATTAAACACTAAAAATTGGGTGAAATCAAAGGGTTAGAGCTAGACCTAGGGTTTTAATAAAACTAAGATTTGACCACGAATTTTGTTATGGAATGAACTAGAAATCATATATTATTGATCTCTAGGTTGTAGAGAACAATTTCCTTCGCAAAATCTCGGAATTCGGGCACCTGGGCCCGGGGTCAGAATTTAGAAAACTTGTGGGAAAGGTTGGAAAATTACTTAAATAGTTAGAATTCGACCTTGTTAGCCTTTATTGACTAGTTCTTACTTTATTTAACTAGTTTGTGCTCGTTCGGCTACGAATTGAGGGTTTGGGCTTGTTCTTGATATTGGAAGTGCGCTTCGGAGCGAGGTGAGTCTCCTTTCTAACCTTGTAAGAGGGATTTGTCCCCATAGGATTAATAACTGAGTAATTGTTGCTAAATGTGGGGGCTACCCACGCGCTAGGTAACGAGAGTCTGTGCGTAGCTACTACTATGTTAATTGTCCGGGTAGCTTAGGACCCACAACATGCTTATTTTATATAAATTTCTATATTACCTTGTTAAATCGAGCGCCTAGGACATGCTAGAGACTTGAAAAGGGAATAAGAACGTACTTGTATGATTGTTGAAGTCTTGCTTGCCATTTATGACTGTTGATGTGCCTTGTGTGTATACTTGATATTTCTTATTATTTGTGGATTGTGCCGATCACCTCGGTATGAATAGATGCATTTATAGGCACGCCGTCGACCCTTGACAAGTGCAGAGTTTATTTTCTGTTGGATCGGGCCGTCACCTCGGCATATTTGCGCATGATATTTTTTCTTGCCTGAGAGCTTTTAAATATTGATATCGCCTTTCATGGCCTGACGTAAATTGACAAATATAACAAAAGTAAATGGTTAGCTGGAGGTATAGTGAAGAGTAGGACTTTTATGTCTTGTTATAAACTGTTGCTTATTAGTGTTTCCTCATGGTTTGTATAATCACCTCAATATATTATTTGACCCTAATGAGTATAAAGTCGAACTCTCGTCTCTACTTCTTCGAGATTAGACAGGATACTCACTGGGTACATATTATTTATGTACTCATACTACACTTCTGTACTTAATTGTACAGGATTCGAGATAGATACATCTGGTTACCAGTCCGGTGCGTGCCCTTGAGCTAGTGGCAGAGACTTCTACGATGAGCTGCTTCCTTCCTATGCCGCTCAGCAGCCAGATGGAGTCTTCTTTTACTTGTGCTGTCTTTCTTTATCTCAGAAAGTAGGATATAGATATTCTTTTGTATATTCTACTAGATGCCCGTAATTGTGACACCAGGTCTTAGCACACACTTTGGTAGACTAGTTTTTTTTTTGGGGTTGTATTATTATGTTATTTATATCATCTACCATTTTGGGTTTTGATTTCAATTCGAATAATTATTTCACTTAAATTCTGCTAAAATTAACATAGGGAGATGGAAATGTTCCGCATTGGCTTACCTGGCAATGGTGTCGGGCGCCATGACCTATTGATGAAATGGGTCGTGACATGGATCAGGACTCCTATTTTAACTACGTAATGTAAAGTTAAACTTCGTTAAAGTCTACTAAATATGAGAGATTCTAAGGTAAGGGTTCAACTAATTTAAAGGGAAGGTTTTTAAAGCATCCTTTAAAAATTCATATTAAATGGTTAACCGAACGGACTTATAATCAAGGCTAAGTTTAAAATAGTTTTAGGCTGAAGTAACATAAACATAACTTTAAAAGGATCCGTATAAAATTTGCTTTTCCTTTAGAGTCTAAAGAACCCAAATTTTAAAGAGACAATTTCTTAGAAAAATGGACTAAAGTCCAAAATGAAAGATCAACGTTAGACCTGAAGAAAGCTTAAAGTTTTATAAAGTAGAATTAATTTATAAAAGTGTCTTTTGAAGTAAAGAATGGTCAAAAGTAGGGGACTAAAAGTAAAAGTGGGTAAAGTTCCTTTAAACTCATTAATAAATATGCTCTATACTTTATTAAAAGAAACTGGTCCCATGTAATTTTAAAATATTTTTTAGAAATCGTTGGTTTTAGAAGTTGACAAAAAAAATTGATTTCAAAGTTTAAAGTTGTTTAAATATTATGAAAATAGATTTTTTTTATATAACAATAATTAATCTATTCTCTCGATAAAAAAAGAACTTGAAGAAGACTGATTTCATCAACAAGTCATGGTCAAAGTTAGTCACGACATGTCCAGGTTTAGCATAGCTGGAAACAAAATTAGTAATCGCAATAGCAGTTAAAACATAATCAAATGAATGAAATAATTAAGAGCCATGTCAGCTCCCCAGAAGATTTTATCTTCTGTATTTTTGCTGTCTAGATAATGCATAAGCTGGAGAAAATGAGGTCGTGTAGACTTGGTTTGTTGCGGCGTCGTTGAGTCTCAAAGTGAGACCCTTCGGCTTCAGTGTTCATGTAAAACAAAGAAAGAGCAATATGATTAGAGGAGGAACGTCTTTTTTGCAAATATTTGTAGAAAATAGCTAAAGTTAAAACATGATTTACTCTTCCAGATACTTAAATTAACCGAAATGACAAATCCATCATGTCAAAATTCTACTAACATTTTTAATCACAAAAATAGAAAAGAGCCTAAGACATGATTCTTCAAGGTAAAAATAGTACATTTAAACTAAAGAGAATGAGAAAATAAAATCGAACATTACCTGTTGTGGGGCAGTGAACTAGGACTTTAAGGGCTTAGATCTACTACTCCTTAGTTGTCGAGAATATAAAAATGGAGAATAAATATTGAGAAATTTTTCACAGATTGTAAAGCTTGAGATTAAAAGAAAAATAGAGTTTTTTTTTTTTGGATTTTGTTTTCCTGATGATTCCCCTTTTTCAGGCTGGAGCTTTGAATTCCAGGCTGAACGTGTCGTGACTAGATAGGATTGAGATTTGAGTTTTGAAATTCAAAAAAAAGATATAGGGAGTCACGGGTCTTGAATTCAAAAAGAGCTATTTGAAGAGATCTTCTGAAGAGATATTGACTGAATTTTCCTATTACTTTAGATTTGCAAAGATTTTGAAAAAAAAATTGAGGAAAAGTCAAGATGGCAGAGATTGAAAGTGACATAGGAAAGGGAAAGGGATGGAACTTGATTAAGAATAAATAATAAAATAAATAAGTGCTAGCAATTATTTAGGAATTCTCTGGAAGATAGAAAAAAATTAATCTTGACCATTAATTAATAAATTCATATGGCAAGATGTGGGGTCAAAGTGTGAAAGGATAGGGAGAGAGTGTGTTAGGCGTGTATTTTCGGTTGTTGGGAGCCTAGGTGTTGCTGACATGGATCTTATATGGTGCCTACATGGAGTTAGAATAGAGTAGATGGAATGGTAGATATGGGTTATGGAAATGGGTTGTTGTTATTGATTTGGGCCATTTCTTGTTGGCGGGATGGATCGGGTAAATGGGCCAATTTTGAGCAAATTTTGGAATTTAATTTTGGAATTCAAATCCTTTCTTCTTTTTATTTCCTTGGCTTCCTTGTCTAAATATTTTGGATATAATAATAATATAATAGACATATAGATCAATTTAAATCAATAGTTAATTTATAAAAATATAATAATAATAATAATAATAATAATAATAATAATAATAATAATAATAATAATAGTGGTACTACTACTAATTACAAAATTAATGATAATAAGAAATTATAAGATAGCTAATAATACTATTAGAGTATTAGTGACCAGGAAGCTCAATAAAATTAATTAGAAGAAAAGTAGGACAAAATTGGGTATCAACAGCTGCCCCTCTTTGACTGAAAAAGATGAAAGAGTTTTCGGGAAAAGAAGTTGATATAGTAGCCAATTTTCTCCCTGCCAACAAGTACGCCATTGAAAGGATAAGGACGATATGGATGCTGGAAATGTTATGGAATGTAATCATTTCGATTGAATGTCCTATTTTAAGGTGGACTTTCCTATTGTCCTATTAAAGGTGGACAAGTCTAAATGTCATATTAAAGGTGGACAAGCCTGAATATCGTATTAAAGGCGAACGAGCCTAAATGTCATATTAAAGGTAGATGAGCCTAAATGTCCTATTAAAGGCGGATGATCCTAAAGAAGGATCGAAATGATTTCCGAAATGGAAGGTATTTTGAACGGTTGAGGCCGAACTCCCGTATTTGAGTTGCCTACATATCTCGGAATTTATGAGAATCAGGCCATATGTAGTTCGAATGGGAAGAATTTGTAATTGATGCTGATTTTTAAAACTGGCCCAGTATCAAATTATGGTGAGATTAGGTATTTGAGATAAAGGAAGATGAGATTATTTGAATAAAATTGCGTGGATATAAGACCCAAGATGGACATGAATTGACCTAAGTGAGACTAGGTATGGTAGAATGTATTTGGGAGTAGATCTTAGACCTCTTGTTGACGAGATTAATTCCACCTTTAGCAATTGCCTCAGTTCACTGCTTAGATATGATCCGCGATTTGATATGTGATACGAACTTGTGATCCTGTCTGTAACGATCCGATCGGTCGTTTCTAGCCCTAGCGCATCGTTCAGCAGTCTGAGGCCATGAGAAACCTCATTTCAGGTGTTATGACTAGTACGCGTGGTCGGAATTGAATTTCGGGAAGTTCAGAGTCGGTTTGGGAAGAGAATTCTCAATTCAGAAGCTTAAGGTTGAAAGAATGAACTAGGATTGGATTTTTAAGCAAACAACCTCAGAATCAAGATCTGAAGGTTCCAGCAGGTTCGTGTGATGATTTTGGACTTGGGCATATGCCCAGATAGGGTTTTGGATGACCCGGGAGCGTTTTGGCGCCTATTGTGGAAGTTAGCATTTTGGAAGAAAGTTCATAAGTTTGGTTGGAAGTGCATTTCAGTGTTATCGATGTCCGTTTCGAATTCCGAGACTAGGAATAGCTCTGTATGGTGATTCTGGAGTTGGGAGCGCGATCAGAAGTGAATTCGGAGGCCCGTAGGTCATTTTGAAGCCATTTGGCTAAAGATAAAAAATTAAAGGTTTTGAGAAGTTTGACCGAAGGTTGACTTTTTGATATCTGGGTCGGAATCTAATTCCGAAAGTTGGATTAGGTCCGTAATGTTGAATATGATTTGTGTGTAAAATTTGAGGTCAATCGGACGTGATTTGATAGGTTTAACATTGGAAATAGAAGTTGGAAAGTTCAAAGTTCATAAAGTTTGAATCGGGGTGTAATTCATGGTTTTAGCGTTGTTTGTTATGATTTGAGGTCTCGAGCAAGTTCGTAATGTGTTTTTGGGACTGGTTGGTATGATTGGTTGGGGTCCCGGGGGCCTCGGGTGAATTCCGGGTGGTTAACGGATTGAAAAATGGAATTTGGGAAGGCTTGAGATTTGCTGCTTCTGTCATAACCGCATCTGCGGTCAAACACTTACAGAAGCGGAAGGGGGCCAGGTCCAAGGAAATTGCAGAAGTGGTTCTGCTTACGCGGCCCTCAGACCGCAGAAGTGGTCAGCTTCCTTTTGCCCAAAGCCGCAGAAGCGGCGAAAAGTCGTAGAAGCGGAAGCAGTTGGGGCAGTGAGTTGTTTTAAGTTTGGGGTTGAGTTCATTTCAACCCCATTTTTCTTCCATTGGAGTCTATGGGGAGAAGCTTGGAGGTGCCATTTTCGTCACTTGTCAGAAGGTAAGTAATTTATACTAGCTTTGAGTTAAATACAAGGTTTATACATGGATTTAGGCAAGGAAATTATAGAAATTTGGGGTTTTGGTGGAAAACCTAGGAATTTACTTTTCTTCGAATTTGACCACGATTTTGAGTATGGAATTAGGAGAGAATCATATATTTGAGTTCCTAAGGTCATGGGTAACCTTTTTCTTTGAGAAATTTCGGAATCCGAGCATGTAGGCCCGAGGGTATTTTGGTCATTTCACTAAGCGAAGTTGGGAATCTGTGTAATTTGAATTTCTAACAAGTATTTGAGCATGTTCTCATTAGTTTCTCGTTAATTTGCCAGTTTTGGTGCATTGTGCGTCGGTTCAAGCCTTCGGGAGAATGTAATATGCCAGTTATGAGTCTTCGGAGCGAGGTGAGTCTCCTTTCTAATCTTGTGAGGGGGAATTTACCCCATAGGTGAAATAATTGATTATGTGCTCCTACATGTGGGGGGCTACGTGCGCACGAGGTGACGAGAGTCCGTGCGTAGCTACTATTATGCTATTGTCCGGGTAGTTTGGACCCATCAACATGCTATACTTGGAATATCTGTAATCCTATTGACATTTGATCTTCGTAAATCACGTTGAATTAATAAATGGATTTCTAAAAAGGACTTAAGCTTCGTTTTCTCAAATTATTAAAGAGAATTGGTTTTTCTTGGATAATTGCTCCATGTTGACTTCTTGACTGGTTGTCTGTCTGTGTGTGTTTATTTTGGAATAGGCCGAACGCCTCGGTAGATTAATAGATGCATCTATAGGCGCGTCGTCGATCCTCGACAAGTGCACATTTATTTCTGTTGGATCGGGTCATCACCTCGGTGTGATTTGCTAATGCTTGTGTTGCTGCCTGAACTTAATTTAAGTTATTATTGCCCTTTTGTGGCTTAAAAATATTTGGATTATATTTAAAGAGAAATTCAGGAAATTTTCTTATGAAGGAATTACGTGTTTACTTGTTTCCTCTATCCGGATTAGAATCATATTTATAAAATAAATCCGCTGTTTAGTATATACATATTAAGGACGAATCATTATTGGACCATTAGAGAGCGTCAAAGTTGACCATCTCGTCTCTACCCCTTCGGAATTAGGCAGAATACTCACTGAGTACACGTTGATTACGTACTCATACTACACTTCTGTGCATTTTTGTTGCACGGGTATGTAGACCTCTGGCAGCCTACTGGGCGTAGCAGCATGGATGACTCTTAGACTAGGTGAGATGCATTGTTCAAGACGACCCGCAGCTAGTGTAGTTCCTTCCAGTGTTTTCTTATTATTTATTCCTTGTCCACTGTATTTCGGACATATGTTGTATTTTATTTTCCATATCAGTAGTTGCTCATGGACTGGTGACACCGGGTTTCTGGGATGGTTTGAAGTATTGTATTAACTGTTCAACATTTAAATTTGATTTGAAACTATATCCTTTAAAATTTCTTAATAATGAAGGAAAATCTTGGGCGGTGTCCGGCGCCACCACGGCCCTTAGTGGATTTTGGGTCGTGACAACATGGTATCAGAGCACTAGGTTCCCGTCGGTCTCACGAGTCATGAGCAAGTCTTGTAGAGTCTCGCGGATCGGTACGGAGACATCTGTACTTATCCTCGGGAGGCTACAGGGCTGTTAGGAGTACTTCCCTTCTTGATTTCCTTTTCGTGCGGTTCAATTCCTTTGAGGCTTATGCCTTTGATTTCTTCCTACTCAATCTTACGCGAGCGCGTGTTATAAATTGAAAATTGAAGGATTGTGATGGCACTACAAATGTGGTGCGGGATGATTTTCTCGGTATAATTGATTGGACTATTATAGTCGCACTTTGGAGGGATATTCTATTGTTTCAGCTTAGTAACAAAACTTCTAAGAGTATTGAGGCTAGGCACAGGTGGCATGATGCTTATGAGCGATTACTCCGTAGTGTTGTTGTGATGGTAGGATGTTTGCCCATGTGTCGGGGCAGTGAATGAATTGAAGGGAGGTTTACTCAGCGTGTAATCAAGGGATTCAGTATTTTATTCCCGACAGGGGAAAAGACAGTCGGACTAAGAATGTTCAGGTGTGGGCTGGTGGAAGTAACGAGGCTTGGTATTTGCAAGCGTGGTTGAGCTTTCTTTTATAAGAGGGTGTCGTGGTCTTGATTGAACGTACTAAGTTGTTGGTGTTATAATCTACTACAATTCGCCTTTATGGTAGGATGTTGTGAAATAATATTGTAGGCACAACTGTCAGATATCGCATGACGCGGTGGATTAAGATCGAATCAAAATTTCTAATATTGACGGCTCGATAAAGATGACCTTTGGAAAGGTTTAAAGTTAGCATAAATGGTGGATTCAAGTTCCACGAAGATAGATTTTATTTGAGGTAACAATTGAGCAGCAAAGTATGAGGAAGGACATGTGGGAAGTTCCAGGCGGTGTTTAAAATTTCTAGAAGGCCAAGTATGAGGAGCAAGGTCGATTAACCGATTAAGGAGATGAGTTCCGCCAAAGAGGGAGAGTGGCGGGTGTGCATACGGGGCTTGGTAGTAGGAAGACTACGCGCCTTAAAGAGAGTTTGGATCGAATTGGGGATTTTATTGATTGGTGATTGAAGCCTACGGGTATGATGTGAAGTATGGGCTATTATGCGGCAAAAGATTGATATGGCGGAAAGGAGCTGCTTGAAATGGAGGAGGGTGCAGCATAACCCTGAATTTGGAAGAATGTTGCCGCGCATTTAATTGATGTCCGCGAGGGGCGAATGGACTTGTGCAACTGGAAGGTGAGCTCGGACTCATGATGGGCTATTGGTGTCATAGTGAATGTACCCCGTGCAGCGGCATGGGAAGATTTTGGGAGGTGATTCCCCTAGGTAGGTTATTCCCCGTGAGCAGATTAGCGGTCGCATGGTTGGCGAAGCTTCTGCAAGGAATTATATTGGTTGTTCAACAAAGAGATCGGTCGTGCGAATGTGGATGATGACTCAGAATATGAAAGATGGGGATTTACAGGAAGATCCCGAGAGATTTTGATAATTGGTGGCGTGAGGTTAAGTCAATAAGAGGTAAAAAGGTCGGGCGAACTTAAGAATGGTGAAATGATGGCTTCAAGCTAAGTGGGAGAGTCCCACTACTTATGATTGGGCTGTATGATTAACTACTTGCATGATTTTTGGTTATTAGCATATAGATGGATTAATCCAACTACAAGAAAAGACCATAAGTAGTAAATTGAACGGAGGAATTATTAAGGATGTGCAATGGTTAGCCTTCTTGGCTCATGTTCGGACTTGGAAAAAGGTTCGGGATTTATGCCTGGTATAGATACAGATTTCAGAGGAAGTGATTTTGTCAGGTGCTTCGCCGAGAGAGTATTCATGTGTTATAAGAATTTCGGAGTGAATTATATTTGGGACCAAGTCAGAGCGGGTGGCTCTCAATAATGGTTCTAGTGAATTCAGAAGTTAAA
>MU762156.1:0-27552 GCA_026770625.1 Nicotiana glauca | reverse complement strand
ATTCAGAGTCATACACAAAAGGGTTTGAATTCAATACATAGATCCAAAGCGAGTTTGAGAGAGTCCATGGCTCAAATAGAACCCTAGTCCAAACACACAAGACCAAACTCGCCAAAAAACCCCCAAAATCCTAGGGTTTTGACTTGAATCAGATGCAAAGAAGACAAAAATGAAGGAGCAAGCAAATACAGTAGAAAGTTTAAAGCAAACAGAGTAAGGGAATTAATTTGAAACATAATGGAAGCAAAAGAATCAATAGAAGAAAACATGCTTAAGTAGGTTATTCTAGAGGAAACTTGAAGAGACGAAATAGTAAGAACACTTAATGAACACAATATAAAAATATAATAGATGAGATCATGGTGAAAGAAAATAGCAGAACATCGTGAAGAGCATAGAAGAACATAGCATAGAAACACAGTAGAGGGACATGCGTGGTAAAAGAAGAACATAAGAACATAGCAGAGACATACATACACAAGGAAAGGGAAAAGAAAAGTCAGAAAACAGTTAAGCATTTTCAGAAACCCTAAATCGGAAAGAAGTGACTTTGAAAGTAAAATTTTAAAAGAAAAGTTGGGGAAATCTTTTGAGAACTAAAAAATAGAGCATGAATACACATAGATCTAAAGAGAATCGTAGAAAAACCTTGATCAACTAGGGTTTCATATGAACCCTAGAGTGATAAAGGCTTGGAGAAGGTTCGATCTAAGTCGGATGAGGCTGGAAACAGGTTCAGGAGGCTAAGATATACCGGAGCCAGGCCGGAGATGGTCGGAAACCTCAAGTCGGCGGAGGTCTGGGTGGAGACCTTTGAAGTATAGCCTTGAACCTTTGAGTATCAGGCACATAGGAGTAGTAGGAGATGATCATAGATCATCCATGGCCTGAGAAGCCATAGATTCCGGTGAGTCAGAGGTCGAAGACGGTGAGTGAATCTAGGGTTTCGAGAGAGTTTGAGAGATGAGAGGATTCAGGGGTGGCTAACAGATGGGGAATGAGAGATTAGGGTAGTCAGTTGGAGTTAAAAAAGGCAAGGGTGGCTTATGGTCGTTGATCAAAATGATCAACGACCTGGATTAATAATAGGAACCGGGCGGGTCGTTTGGGATGAATCGGGGTCGGGTTAAAACAAAATTGGGCTGGTCCGATTGATGATTATGATTGGGTAAATTGAGGGTTAAAATTGAAATATGAATAGGCTATGATTGTAATAAAATGAGGCTAAAAGTTAAATAGCCAGTTTTTCCCTTTTTATTTTATAAAAATAGTAAAAACAATCTTAAAAGAAAATTAAAAGCATTGAACTAATTAATAATATATATAAACGTTAATCGAAAAATACTGGGAACAATTTAATAATTGTAAAACGCTATTAATCTCTATATAGGCTATAATTGCAATTTTATGCAATTTAGCTTTAAAATCATCAAACAATTTTTAAAAATATGCTAAAATTACCTTAATTATATTATGGCATAAATATGAATATGAAAATAAATTACTCACTACAATGATAGTTTTGGGAATAATTATTGGATTTGTACTGCTTAAAATAGATAATAAAATGATTTTAAAAAGCTTTTAAAAAATTAGAAAAAAATGTCAAAATACCTGGGCATACTTATATACGCATGTACATGCTATTTTGAGAATATTTTGAGTATAAAAATTGGTAGGGAAAAATTGGGTATCAACAGTAGTGCATGTTCCCAGAATCCAGAATGAGTTCGTCCATGCACTGGCTACCCTATCATCCATGATACATCATCCAAACAAGAATTTCATTGATCCCATTCTGGTAAAGATCCATGATCAGCCAGCTTACTGTGCTCATGTTAAAGAAGAAGCAGATGGAAAGCGTTGGTTTCATGATATCAAGGAATACTTGGTAGAAGGAGAATACCCAGAACTCACAAATGCTACTAAGAAGCGTACACTTCGTAGGTTATCCAACAATTTCTTTCACAACGGAGGAATCCTATATAGGAGGACTCCTAATTTGGGATTACTACGGTGTGTCGACGCAAAAGAAGCAACCAGGCTATTAGAGGAAATTCATGCAGGGACCTGCGGTCCACATATGAATGGTTTTGTCTTAGCCAAGAAGATACTCCGGGTAGGTTAATTTTGGATGACTATGGAAATGGATTGAATCCAGTATGTCTGAAAATGCCACCACTACCAGATACATGTAGACATGATAAAGGTGCCTCCAAATGAGCTTAATCCCATGAGCTCGTCGTGGCCGTTCGCCGCATGGTGAATGGATGTTATAGGACCAATCGAACCTTCCGTATCAAACGGGTAAAGATTTATCCTAGTAGCAATTGATTATTTCACCACATGGGTGGAAGAAATATCCTACAGAGCAGTGACTAAGAAAGTTATGGCAGATTTCGTCTGCGATCGTATCATTTGTCGGTTCGTAATTCATGAGTCAATAATTACTGACAACGCGGTTCCAACCTCAACAGTGACCTGATGAAGGCCATGCGTGAAACTTTCAAGATCAAGCAGAAGAATTCCACAGCCTACAGGCCCCAGTTAAATGAAGTCGTAGAAGCCACCAACAAAAATATCAAGAACATATTAAGGAAAATGATAGAGAAGCATAAGCAATGGCACAAAAAGCTATCATTTTCTCTATTGGGGTATTAAACCACAGTTCGCACATCAAATGGGGAAACTCCCTATATGTTGGTTTACGGTACAGAGGCAGTCATTCCTACCGAAGTAGAAATTCCATCCTCGATGATCATATAGGAAGCTGAGCTCGACGGTGCAGAATAGGTAAAGAGCCGCTACGAATAGCTAGCTCTTATAGATGGAAAAAGAATTATCGCAGTTTGCCATGGTCAACTTTATCAGAAGAGAATGTCCATAGCCTTCAACAAAAGAGTCAAGCCAAGACCATTCATACCGGGGCAACAATTGTTAAATAAAATCTTCCCGCATCAAGATGAAGCCAAAGGGAAATTCTCTCCCAACTAGAAGGGCATGTACAGAGTTTACCGTGTTCTGACAGGAGAAGCCCTCATACTTACCGAAATGGACGGAAAAGTTTGGCCAAAGCCAATCAATTCAGACGAAGTCAAGTGATACTATGTGTACCTTTATGCTTTACTATATGATGTAACTTAAACTACACCTGACCTAATTCCCATTTAAGAGGGGATATGTAGGCAGCCCTATGGGTTCGGTCACAATTGAATAAAAATTTCATTTCCCCCCACTATTAGAAACTAGGGAAGAATTTTGAGGAGGACCCTCAAAATTTCGAAGTTCATTTTAGCAATTTATCTATTAGCAGCCGTCAGAAGCAGCAGCCCAGTAAACTGGGGCAGAATTTTGAGTAGGACCCTCCAAATTCAGGGGCAAGAGAAGTTGAAATGTCTTGAACCACGTCGCAGTCGTCGGTTCATCTAAGGAAAAGTATTCTTGATTATGTATTTATGTTATATTTTTACTAAATCATGCATGTTTGTTACCAAAAGTGCTTTGTTTAGCAACTCTACCCAGTGATACGCACAATATCAGAGCCGATCAGGTCAAGCAAAGTCAGTGGGGACACAAACTAACCTTCCCCTTTACAAAACTCACGATTTTTCTTTGGATGCAGGCACCTAAGTCGCAAAACCATTGAGCATATTATACACTTATATTGTTTAGGAATACAACTCTCAAAACCATCATACCTATTCACAGTTTCTATCCGCACACAATATCCCCAGCAACTACAAATCGTGACAAATTATCAGCTAAGAAAACTTTATTCGCCTTTTTAATCTCTTGCATAAGGCTACCATTCTACCTTCCGAGGCTAAGCATTGTCTCCATCTGCATTCTCTGCATTGTATAAGGATATTATTCTACCTTCCGAGACTAAGCACTATCTCCATCTGCATTCTTTGCATTGCATAAGGCTACCATTCTACATTCTAAGACTAAGCACTGTCTCCATCTGCATTCTCTGCATTGCAAAAGGCTACCATTCTGCCTTCCGAGACTAAGCACTGTCTCTATCTGCATTCTCTCCATTTCATAAGGCTACCATTCTACCTTCCAATACTAAGCACTGTCTCCATCTGCATTTCCTGCATTGCATAAGGCTACCTTTCTGCCTTCCGAGACTAAGCATCGTCTCCATTTGCATTCTCTGCATTGCATAAGGCAATCATTTTGCCTTCCGAAACTAAGCACTGTCTCCATCTTCATTCTATGCATTGCATAAGGTTACCATTCTGCCTTCCGAGGTTAAGCTCTACCTCCATCTGCATGGATGAAAGATCACCACCTCTACACCTGCATGGCTGAAATATCGCCACTTCTTGCATGGCTGACAGATCTCCACTTTATTTACTTCTTGCGTGGCTGAAAAATTGCCACTTTATTTACACCTGTAGCGGCTGAAATATCGCCACTTTGTTTATACCTCTATGTCTAAAATATCGCCACTTTGTTTATATCTTGCATGGCTAAAATATCGCCGCTTTATTTACATCTTGCATGGCTGAAAGATAGCCACTTATTGCATTTCATGGGCTGAAAGATCGCCATTTATTTCATTTCATGGGCTGAAAGATCGCCAATCTGTCCAAAGGTGCCATTGTTCGGAGCAACCATTTTCATAGCCCGAGAACGCCATGTCATGGCCTGAGGACCCATTTTAATCTCTTGCATATAATTATTCAAAGGCATCATAGTTCGGAGGCATCATTCTCATAGCCCGAGAGTATTATTTCATGGCTTGCGAATCCTTTATTATACGTTTCATGGACCAGGACATCATGGTCTAAGGACTACATCCTAACCGTCCAAAGACAATATTCATGGCCCGACGTGAACTTGCATCGAGTTTAAATTCCCGCACAATATACACTTGTATTTTTTATTTGTAGGTAAACCGGCAAGCAATGGCCATCTCGGTAGGAGCAATCCCGCTCCAGTTCCCGTAGCCCTATTAGACCTTAATCGTTTATCCCAACCTGAATATTGTGTCCGTTCTTGGAAAACCTCCATCGCCATACCCTGCCGACGGATCCTGAACTACATATGGCCTAATTCCTGCAAGACCCGGGATATGTAGGTAGCTCAAGAACCAGAGCACTGTCAACCTCTTTGAACCATTTCGTTCGGTCAAAATTGACCATTATATCTTTACCCGACAACTCTTTCATCCTTCCCGGGTAAAGAGGGGCAGCTGTTGATACTNGGTCCTACCATTTTTTTCAAATTTTTAAAGATTTTAAAACCAATTTTATAGCCCTATTTTATCAAGAAAGAAAACCAATAAGTGTTCCGAAATTGGCATTTTGGTAATTCATTTATTGGATTTTCTTGTTTATATCAAAATATAGCTAAGGTAATTTTTGCACATTTTTTAAACCTAAATTGCATATAATTGCAATATTAGCCTATTTTAAGATTTAATTGGGTTTATAATTACAAAATTTATTTCAGTATTTTTAATTTAATATTTATATATAATTAATTAATTTAGTACCTTTAATTTGTTTTCAAAAATTATTTTACTTTTTTTAAAATAAATAAGGGAAAAGTGGCTATTTAAATACAAGGCCTAACTATTTCGATTATAGCATTAAATCAGCCCCAATTAAACCCAATTTCAATTTTAATTCCCCAACCCAATTTTAATTTAAACCCACTCCTGACCCAGTTAAATCATACCCGGCCCAGACCCTAGAGATCAACGGCCCCTATTCACTCTTACCTTTTTTAACCCAAACGACCACCCTAACCTTCTCATTTTCCACCTACCAGCCGCCTTTGAACCCTCCATACTCTCAAACTCTCTGTAATCTTTTCAAACCCTAGTCACCTCCAACCACCTCCGCCCTAAAAGCCACCGGAATCTATGGCTTCCAAGGCTATGAGAGTGCTATATTCACCTCCTATTGCTTCCACGCGCCTGATTTCTGAAGATTCAAGGCCTGACCTTGAAGGGTTGTACCCAGACCTCTGTTGCTTTGAAGTTCCACGATTATATCTGACGTTGCTAGGGTGTACCACGTTTGTTTGAGCTTGATTTTGAGCTCTCCGACTCATATCGGTGACCCTTCAAAGCCTTTCTCACTTCTAGGGTTCTTCTGAAACCCTAACCCTTTGAGGTTCCTCTGATCCCTTTAGATCCATTGTGTATCTATGCTTTCCTTGAGTTTTCAAATGATTTTCCTAACTCTTCTTTCAAAAGCTACACTCAGAATCTTTCTTTTCCGATCTAGGGTTTTTCTGAAAGTGTTTAAGTGTTTTTCTAACTTTCTTTATATTTTTTGTGTATTTGCCTTTGCTGTGTTCTTGTATTTTCTTTTACCGTGCTCTTGTACGCTTCTCCTACTGTGTTTTCCTATATTATGTTCTCGTATGCTTTTCTACTATGTTTCTTTTCTCTTGTGTTCTTGTGTTTCTCCTACTGTATATTTCACTACTAAGTTCTTAAGTTTCCTTATTAAGTTCCTTCTACTGAGCTCTGTTTGAAGTTTCTTGTAAAACTTCTTAGCATGTTTCTTCTACTGTTCTTATCAGTCTTTTCTCATTATGCTTCGGATTAGCTTCTTCCAATCTATTTGCTTTGAACCCTTCTACTATATTTTTTCTATCATGTTTCTCACGAGTTCTGTTACTGAAAGAAGCATGTTAGAAGTTTCAATTCTTTTCTGAAACCTCTAAACATGTTTTGATTCAATTGCTTGCCCTTTCATCTTTACTTTGTGATTTGCCTGAACTAGGGTTTTTATTTCAAAAACCCCAACTCTTCCAGACCAATTTCATGTCTTTAAACGGAATTGGGACATCCTTGTTTTCATATGATTCTAACTTTTTGCTGAACTCTTCTAAACTCTTTTTCACTAGATTTTTCTATTGATTATGCAATGGCACAACATTTTCTCTCAACGCAATGTGTTTAAGTGCTCTTTTTGTGTGATGAAGCTTCCTCTGAAAAGACTTTCAAACTTGTGATTAATTCAGAATTCCTTCTAAACCGGTCTAATTGATTCCCTTTCCATTGTTTGCGGATTTTCCTAAAGTTAAAGAACCTTTCCCATCTTTTTGACTCGGTTCCTTCATACAAATCTCAAACCTTTTGATTTGCTGGCTATTAATTGATTTTCTTACCTTATTTGTACAACCGCATACTTCAAAACCCTTTCCTTAAAATAACCTTTTATGTATTTGCCCTTAATTGCATGTTGTGCACAAAGTGCTTATTTAGTTTCTTTTCTTAAATGGTTTTTACCTGTTTGAATCTAAATCCCTTAATTAGGGGAAGTATTTTGTAATTTATTGACAATCAGTTCCTTAACTATTTTCTTACCTTATTTCTGCCTGAGTCTTACACTATAACAGGCACAACCTTTTTTCACAAACAAACATTTCACACTTCACAATCCTTCTGACACATAATGGTACTCTCTCTTCTTGTATGCACTGTGTCTTTTACAAGACTACTTTATTTTCTCTATTTGTTTCTTTGATAATGGTATATCATAATTTAAGCTTCAGCATAATCACAATGTGCTTATTTAAAAATTTTTTTGTATCCATGTCTACTTTACTGCTTCTGCAGAGTTAAATGCTTAAACTAGCATGTTGATCTCTTTCTGCTTGTTTCTGCTATGAATCCTTGATCCCTACCCCCTTATGTGTTTTGATTTGCAGTTTAAAACATGGAAACATGTAAGTTATTTTCTATGGATTGAACTTGATCCCTTAAAGGATCCTAACCTCTAAAAAGTATGTTCTAACAGGCTTATGCGTATGTCGGCATTTGCCAATGCTGAGTATGCCCACCGACCTATCATCCCCCCTTTACTACCTCTCTATTCCCTATACCCTTATGTGTATTAATATGAACTATTTCCCTTTCCCTTTCCTCTTTCAGAATCCTGCACTTGCACTCTCTCTTAGTCTCGAAGTTCTGCCCCCCTCCTGTGAGCCTTGCCTTGGGACCTTAAGCTCCCTCAGAACTTGGACACTTAAGGGCTGGCCTTTTCACATTGCACTATGTCTTAATCTGGTGATACATTTGGGTGTGAGCACTGCCCGGAGTCCATATGAAGCTGTTACGGAACTCCAACACATCCAAATAGGAGAAAAGGCTTTTGATCATGATCTCTTGGAGTTGGTTTACCTCATACTTCAGATAGGACGTCTGAATCAGGCTCTCATTGGTTGTACTTTCTAATTTCTAATGTATTTTCTTTACTTTACTTTCTTTTGGGCTGTAATAACTTTGTAATAAATCTCTCGGGGATGGCTAGTGAAAAGGGAGGGGTAATCATGCATGCAAAAGGGGTAGATAACCTGCCTATATGAATTTATGATTTTTGCACTCTCATAGATAGATAACTTGTCTATAGGAATTCTGCACTCTCATATATAGATAACCTTCCTATAGTAATCCTGCATTCCCTCATATATAGATAACTTGCCTATGGGAATCCTGCATTCTCTCATATAGATACCATGTCTATGGGAATCCTGCATTCTTTCATATATATATCATTGTCTACAGGAATCCTGCATTCTTTCAAATATATACCATGTAAACAGTTATTCGAATTAAGAATTCTGCATACGCATATAAAAGATAAGTCTATAGGCCTTTCTGAATCTTGCATATCCACTTTTCATTAGGCAGACACGTTTATAGGTCTTAAATAACCAACTACAATTAGATATCATGTTCATATAAACTTCAGCATCCAGATGTCATGCCTACAGGGTTTCTACATTTTTACTATGTCTATAAATGTGTTCTCAAGTTGGCAAACACATAGAAATCATGCCTATAGGAGCTTTAATCAAAATATGAATCGTTTCACTCGCTTATAAGTCTAAAACCAACATAATGATGCATTATCAGTTGCAGAACTTATGATCTTTTGCTAAAACACGCCCTTCTTTAATAACTGACAAATTTTCTTAAACCATTATGTAATCAGCTCATATCCTTGTTTCTCAAATCTGTACATATCATGCTTATTGGGTTTTTCGTTCAACAATTAGGCAAGCCATAGGGTAAACTTATAAATTGAATCAGATTTTATTAGCTACAACTAGCAGGCAGGCCTGATTCGCGCTTCTTATCTGAACTATATAATAAATCAGTCTGCCTCAACCTTTTAAGTTTTAATTAGACCCTAAACAGTATGTGTAGGTCATGCTAACTTCTTACTATCTCTGTTTAAAGGAGGTGTGTTTGAGCCTTTTATTTATTTATATGCTTTCCCTAAACTTGCTATATGTGTTTTTGCTTTTCGCCTTAGTATTTTACCTTTTGAAACCACAAATAAGCCTAATATCTCCTCCCTCTAGGATTAGTATTCCCAAGTGCCTCTAGGGCTGATAGGATTGGGGCGGATAATAGCATGCAATAAGTAAACGAGACGATTCCATGCTTTAATACCTTAACGGGTGGGAAAGGGTAGATATGGATATGATGACCACATGATAACATCACGTGTAGCCCATCACTGAAGAGTGATTACCAGATGTTGTGTGGGATGATCCATATTATTAATAAACCTAGGCCCCCCTCCCCCTTCCCTTCGTTTGTTTGTCTCTTCTAAATCTTTTGAAACCATCTCTTTAGGAAAATCAACTCTCTTTAGTTCTTTCCGACTTTGTTTATTTGTACCATTATGTGAAAATCTCCTCTTATTTGAAGCTTATATTTGCCAATGTGTTATTTGCACTTAAGTCACAACAATAGTTTGGTCGGGAACCACACTAGTGGATCCTGAGGGGTGCCTAACACCTTCCCCTCGGGATAATTTTAAGCCATTACCCAATCTCTGGTTACTCAAATCAAACCTTTCTTAGTGTCCTAATGCACTTAAATAATTAGGTGTCAACTATTCAATTCCAAAACCCAATTCCCAAAAGGGAACGAGTTGTCCTCCCAAATGTCATAAACCCGATTTCGTAAGGAAAAGGAGGGCGCGACATCGGTGAGATCGATGAGGATATCACACACTGTATAAGGGGTGTAGTGTATGAAGTGGAGGTTAGCGTCGGGAGTCCTGTGTGACAAGAAAATTCCACCATTACTAAAAGGTAAGTTTTATAGAGTAGGGGTTAGGCATGCCATATTGTATGGGACTGAGTGTTGGCCGGTTATTCTAAGCTCAAATTCTGAACCCTAAACTAGAGATTCTGGGTTCTTATCCCCAGCAAAGTTGCCAGAGCTGTCACACCTCCTTTTTCCCACGGGGATAGGGAGTTTTTCCAATTAAAGTGATATTAATCAAAATGGAATTATTTTATTTATTTCAAAGTCGCCACTTGGGATAATTTATGGTGTCCCAAGTCACCGATTTATTATAAATCCCAAATTGAGAAAATTGACTCTTATTTATGGTGTGCGAACACAGAAGACCGGGTAAGGAATTATTTAAACCCGGGAGAAGGTGTGAGGCACTTCCGAGTTTCGTGGTTTTAGCACGGTCGCTCAACTATTAATAATTGGCCTAATTATCTAGTTAATTACACGTTTTAAACCTATTGTGCTTATTAATTTTCAATTGCTTTTAATTATTTATTTAAATGCTTTTAGTTATTTATGGAATTTGTTTGAACAAGTCGCACTATCGCGCACTTGTTTGTTTATGTATACATTGTGAATCGTTTCATGAGAATTGTACCCACGATTTACAACATGTGTATTTTATTATAGTTTGAAGTTATGATCGGTTCACATGAAATGCGCACCCAAATTGGGGATTATATATCATGACTATGCCACGGGAACCGTACCCATAGCCGTGATAATTTAATTATGTACCTAACGCAAACTACGATGTTTTTCCTTTTGTAATAAAATGTCTTATTCCACTCGTCATCAAGCAGTCATATGCTATTTCTTCATAATGATTATATTTTTCAATATAATGGTCAATCACACAATAACAAGGACCAACTAACAATCTACTTAAGAAGACACTAAGAATACAAAGGTCCAAGCATGTAACAGAGCTCAAATTGGAAAAAGTTATATCTCTAGATAGTACCATGGGCTAAATTCACAACCGCATCTGTCAATTAGGCAAAAGAACCCCTTATTTCTCTCATTTGATCGACCATGAGCTAACTAGGAAAGAAATATACAATTATATAGCCATATTCAAGACAGAATGGAATTATCTGAAGAGAAGCAATAAAGGGAAAGCATTACAAACACACAACCAACATATCCTTTCATCAAAATACCAACTATACAAAAATCTGTCAAGTGAGGTGATGCTATTTCATATGTGCTTTTTCAGTTCTTTATGGCTCAAAATCATCAAAATAGTACGAATATCACAAAAAGGGACATCATAAGACCCATTCAAAATAGAACAACTACATTGAATAAAAGAGTACCTTAATACCAAAAGAAGATGACTGATTTCAATAGAACAACAAAGGAAGAGAACAGGGTAGAGCTCAGCATCATAAATCCGCCAGAAATTCAGCAACAACAAATCAACAAATTTGAACCTATACAACTTGTGAAAATCTAGGAAGAAGAGAAATTGAGTTTTGAAATCAATGCTCTTTAAATCTTGGAAAATCCCAGATTTCTTAGGGTGTGTTTGGTATGAAGGAAAACATTTTCTGGAAAATATTTTCCAATTTTCCCATGTTTGGTTGGCTTAAATGTTTTGGAAAATATATTCCTTATCAATTCATTTTCCTTCAATTGGAGGAAAATGTTTTCCTTATCAAAAGAAGGGAAAACATTTTCCAAAGATCTTTCTCAACCTTTCTCACCCTCACCAACCTACCCCACCCCCTTTCCAAAAAAGTTTTTTTTTTAAATTTCAGTTTTTCCATTACCATCCACCTTACTACCCCTCCGTCACCCTCCCCCCGCAAAAAATAATAATTTTTTAACCTTAAATTATCACATTAAATTACCTTAAGTAAAGCATCACATTAGTTCCTTTAGATTGTGTCAATTTTTAGAGACTTCGGGAAGGGGTGGGGAGGGAAGGGGTGGGGGGAGGGGTGAGGAGAGTTGCATAAAAAATATTATCCTAAAAAAAACTATTTTCTACTCTCTAACCAAACAACAGAAAATATTTTCCGAAAATGTTTTCCACTTACCAACCAAACAAGAGAAAATAAGTAATAAAACCACTCATTTTCCATGAAAATATTTTCCATGGAAAACATTTTCCTTCATACCAAACACTCCCTTAATGTTTTGGAACCTTTATAGATCAATTTTCTTTCCCTTTTTGAATTTTTTGGATATTTGTTTTAGCTGAGTTCAAGCTCTATTTTGCCGAACATCAATGGAGGGTCGCTGGAAAATTGTAAAGTCGACGAAAAGAACAAAATCTAACCAACAATCTGGATCTTCCCTTGAGTGAACGAGATAAACCTCTATGAAAAGAAGGAGACAGTTGGTTTCTCTCCACCGAGGGTCAGTCCCTCTCTAGGGAAGAGGGGGGGTTCAGATTCGTCTTCGTCAGAAGATGGAGTTAAGGGGGTCGGTACTGGGTTGGGAGGGTGTCATGACACTAATTATCTGGTCGTGACGACGCCTATCACAATACTAGGCAAGCCAACCCAAGCAAATATCCACATTAAATCTATTTCAATAAAAATATTTTTCTAACATTAATTAACTATGAATTTTTCATAAGAAACGTTTAAATCACCATAATGTGCGGAAAACAGTAAAACATCAAAGCCACATAGCCCAACAATCTGATGTCACGAGTCTAGAGCCTCTAAATATAACTACTTCGGCTGTCTATTACATAATAAGTCTAAAAATAAGGGAAAACAAGGGTAGGAAGGAGGAAAGCAGGGCTGCAGATGCCATGCAGCTAACTTGCAGCCTTCGGTAAGCTCCAAAAAAGCTGGGGACCCGCACTCTGCTGCTCCGGCACCTGGATCTGCACATAAGGTGTAGGGAGTAACGTTAGTACACCAACTCAGTAAGTTACTAAAGTAAATAAGGCCTGAGTGCAGTGACGAGCAGTTAAAAATCATATATAAGAGTACACAACAGAGTATCGAATGAAACTCAATAGTTTAAAAATTAGTTACTGCGTAAAAACTTCCATTTCAATTGAAATGCTTTGCAATCATTTACTTAGCATCTTTCAACATAGGCTTATTATAAAAGAAGAGTGAAATTAGCAAAGATATCATAAATAGTCCCCTCGGGCAAGGTGTCACTCATAAGTAACCAGGTTTAAATAGTAAACAGGTAAAACATGACTGAGGATACGCTTTCAAACAAATAGAGTGAGGAAAACAGTAAAAATGCCCCTAAAGGTCTCAGTGGGTTGGCACAAGGACCCAAACATGGCATACAACCCATAATATGGTATCAATCTCTAAAATAAGTGATATAATAAGATTTCAAATCAAATACGCGGCTTAATAGTCGTTACGGGATGGACCAAGTCACAATCCCTATCGGTGCATGCCCACACGCTCGTCACCTAGCATGTGCGTCACCTCATTTAACAAAACAATACGAAATACCGGAGTTTGTACCCTCAGTTCCAGATTTACAATGGTTACTTACCTCAAACCGGATGAAATACTACTCTATGATGCATTTGCCTCTCGCCTCGGCCTCAACTCGCATCGAATCTACCCAAATCAGAATCATAACATTAGATTATGCTATGGGAACAAAGCCCATGCAAAAATAATCAAATTATAACAAAAATCCATGAGTTCATTCATATCAAAAGTACAAAATTCAGCAATAAATGGCCCTTCAAACCTCTACTCAAAGGTCTCCAATGTCAAGCCCTAATTCCCAATTTAACCCTTATTTCCCATTAATTCCAAGTCAAATCGGTGAAATAGCACCATAGAAATGAGATTAGGGTCCAAAAACATTACCTCTATGAAATCCCTCTTCAAATAGCTCCCTCAAGCTCAAAGCCGCAAGAAAATGGTGAAGAATAACTCAAAAATTGTAAAGGAAATATTTTTTACCTTCTGAACTAGGCTTTTCGCACATGCGGTCTCATTACCGCTTCTGCGATCTTGACAATCGCACCAGCGGTTTTAACATAAATGCCCAAAGTTGTATCTACGATAAGATATCCGCACATGCAATAGTGCAAGTGCGCTCACCTGGCCACTTCTGCGGTTCCAGCTCCCCATAGCTCATTATGCTTCTGTGACTTGCTTCCGCATCTGCGGGGGTCGCACCTGCGGCCTCCTAAACATAGATGCAGTTATGACATTAGACTTAGATTCAGTTGCAATATCCAAATTCCAAACTTTCCGCCAACTATCCAAAATCACTCAGAGGCCCTCGAGACCTCAACCAAAAGCACCAACAACTCATATACCACTATCCAAACTTATACTAATCTTCAAAACACCTCAATCAATATCGAATCAACCAAATCACATTGAATTCAAGCCTAAGATTCCAAAATTTTCTGAATTAGTCTTTGGATCAAAAAGTCTATCAAACCACGTCCGAATGACCTAAAATTTTGGACACACATCCCAAATGATACAACGGACCTACTGCAATTCCCAAAATTCCATTCCGACCGCTATATCAAAATCTCACCTATCAATCGGAAAATGCAAAAATTCCATTTTTGCCAATTCAAGCCTAAATCTACTATGGGCCTCCAAAACACATCCCGATCACACTCCTAAGCCCCAAATTATATCCCAACGCTATCTGAACCATCATAATCCACATCCGAGCCCTATTTCACATAAATCAACATCCGGTTGACTTTTCTAACTTAAGCTCAATCAAAAGAGACTAAGTGTCTCATACCTCACCAAAACCTTTCCGAACCTGAGCCAACCAACCCGATAACATATAATACCGATAAACACAACAATAAGAAGCAGAAATAGGGGAAATGGAGATGTAACTAATGAGACAACCGGCCGGGTTGTCACATCCTCTCCCTTTTAAGAAAATGGTCATCCTCGAACGAGTCAAAAAACATACCTGAATCCTCAAATAGGTGAGGATATCGGCTCCACATCTCCCGCTTGGTCTCCCAGGTAGCCTCCTCCATGGGCCGACCTCTTCACTGCAGTTTCACTGAAGCTATATTGTTTGACCTCAACTTTCGAACACGACGCTGCAAAATGGCTACTGGGTCCATATCATAGGTCAAATTATCATCCAACTAAACTGTGCTAAAATCCAAAATATGAGACGGATCACCAATATATTTTCGGAGCATAAAAACATGTAATACCGGATGCATACTCGACAATCTGGGTGGCAAGGCAAGATCATAAGTCAACTCCATAATCCTTTGAAGCATCTCAAAAGTCCCAGTGAACCGAGGACTCGATTTACCTTTCTTCCCAAATCACATAACACCCTTTATGGGTGAAACCTTCAACAGAACCTTCTCATCAATCATGTAGGACACATCATGAACCTTCCTGTCAGCATAACTCTTTTGTCTCGATTACGTTGTACGAAGCCTCTCCTAAATCACCTTTACCTTGTCTAAAGCATCATGTACCAAGTCTGTAACCAATAGCCTCGCCTCGCCTAACTCAATCCAATCAACTGGAGATTTCCACCGCCTCCCGTACAAAGCCTCATATGGAGCCATCTGAATATTTGACTGGTAATTGTTGTTATAAGCATCCTCTACAAGTGGTAGAAATTGATCCCATGACCCTCCAAAATTAATGACACAAGCACGCAACATGTCCTCCAATATTTGAATAGTGCGCTCGGACTGCCCGTCCGTCTAAGGGTGAAAAGTAATGCTCAACTCAACCTGAGTACCCAACTGTCGCTTCATAGACCTCCAAAACTGTAAAGTAAACTGAGTGCCCCTATCTGAAACGATTGAAACTGGGACACCATGCAAATGAACAATCTCCCGAATAAAGATCTCTGCCAACCGCTCTGAAGAATAGGTAGTACACACAGGAATGAAGTGTGCGGACTTGGTCAGCCGATCCACAATCACCTAAATAGTATCGAACTTCTTCAAAGTCCGTGGGAGATAAACTACAAAGTACATGGTTATCCGCTCCCACTTCCACTCTGGAATATCCATCCGTTGAAATAAGCCACCCGGTCTCTGATGCTCATATTTCACTCGCTGACAATTGAGACACAAACTATCAATCCCAAAATGTCTTTTTTCATTCTCCTCAAGCAATAATGTTGGCTCAGATCCTGATACATCTTCGCGACACTCGGATGAATGGAATATCACGAGCTATGGGCCTCCTCCATAATCAACTCCTGAAGCCCATCTACATTGGTTACACATATCCGGCCATGCATCTTCAATACTCTATCATCATCAATAGTCACATCTCTAGGATCATCGTGCTGAACTTTGTCCTTCAAGACAAGCAAATAAAGATCATTATACTGGCACTCTCTGATGTGATCAAATAAGGAAGACCGAGAAATCACCCAAGCCAATACCTGACTGGGCTCCGAAATATCCAACCTTAAAAACTGAAAATGAATAGCAAGAGGTCTCTCCCCGACTAGAATGTATGCCGAACTCCCCATACTCACGACCTTCCTACTCAAGGCATCGGCCACCATATTGGACTCTCCCGGGTGGTGCAAAATAGTGATACCATAGTCCTTTAACAGCTCCAACCATCTCTGATGCCTCAAATTGAGATCCTTTTGTTTGAAAAAGTGTTGGAGGATACGATGATCAGTAAACACCACACAAGACACACTATACAAATAATACCTCCAAATCTTCAATGTGTGAACAATGGCAGCCGGCTCAAAATCATGAAGATGGTAGTTCTTCTTATGTGGCTTCAATAACTCTACCCTCCTGCATCAACACACACCCAATACCAACTCTCGATGTATCACAATACACGGTATATGAACATGAAGTTGATGGCAACACTAACGCTAGAGCTGTAGTCAAGGCAATCTTGAGCTTCTGAAAGCTCTCCTTGCACTCATCCGACCAACTGAATAAAGCATCCTTCTAAGTCAATTTTATCAAAGGTGATGCAGTAGATGAAAATCCCTGAACAAACCGACGGTAATAACCCGCCAACCCAAGAATGCTGCAAATATCTATGGCTGGGGATAGTCTAGGTAAACTCTGAACCGCCTCTATCTTCTTCGGATCAACTCGAATACCCTCAGTGGACACCACATGCCACAAGAATGCCACCGAACTAACCCAAAACTCGCACTTGGAGAACTTTGCATAAAGTTTGTCCTCCCTTAATCTCTACAACACAACTCTCAAATGCTTATGTTTTCGCAATCAAGTTACATTACTAGCATGTGGAAATGCATTCCCTTCCATTTCTATGTTAATGCTCTCCTATGTGTATGAATCCCAAAACTCACATCCCCTCTTTGTGTTTGTATTTTCTAGCTGGATTGTGAGCATTCCAGCATCATCTATTACTGTGCATGTCCAAACCTGACCCCTCCTTGGGTCATATGCTTCCTGCGATGTATTCCCAAAACCCCTGACCCCTTTGTGTATCTACTAATTTTTATAGATTGAGTTTTACTACTACTATTTTTAAATCACCCCTTAATACTTATTATTTCCCAGTCCAGTTTTAAGTAAATCTCTATGTTCTGTAGTTTCACTATATTCTTAGAACCTAGGTTATGTCCCTTTTGTGTGAGCCTTACCTTGGGACCCTTGATATCCCTCTGAACTTGACCCATAAGGGATGGCCCTTCTGCACTGCACTTATCTCTATCGAGTTATGCAAACCTGGGTGTGAGTTGTGCCCAGGGTCCCTTGAGACCCTTAGGGAACTTTGACACATCCAGGGCTGAGAAAGGCTTTGAAACAAGTGGCATTTGAGATGGTTGTTCCATAACTCAGAGTGGAAGTCAAAATCAAGCTTCCTATGGTTGTAACTTCTTATTTTACACTTTTCTAATGTAATTCAATATTGGTCTATAATAATTTGTAATGTATATTAGGGTTGGTTAGTGAAAAGAGATGGGTAATTGTGCATATTTTAAGGGTAGATATCATGCCTATAAGATCTAATTAATAAAATTTTGCACGTTTACTTCCACATTTAGTTATCCTGGCTATAGGATCTGATTAATAATGTTCAACATGTTTACTTCCACACTTATATATCCTGCTTATAGGATCTACTAATAAAGTTATACACGTTTACTTCCACACTTAGGAATCATGCCTATAGGAATTTCGCTATGATCAAATAAATCCTACCTACTCCATTTCATATCCAACTAGATACCATGTCTGTAGGACAAAATCGACCTTTAATACTAGATACCCTGTCCGTAGGGATTAAAATCTGCAATAATAGAGATTGTGTTTATAAGATTTGAAACCTATTTAGTCAAAAATCATTTTAACTCGTACTATTCTAAATCAGTTTAAACAACTTACTCCTTTTATTAATGCGGTCTAGAAAGCATGCCTATAGGATCCAAATTGCTCGTTTAAAACTGTTACTGTTTTGCCATTTTCAATCAGTAATAGATATCATGCTTATAGGGTATCATCAATACACACCAAGGCAATCTTTAGGTAATAATGATAAAACTGAATCTGCCTTTGTTTAATTAGCAACTGCTACAACCAGCAGGCAGGCCTGATTCAGACTTCTTATCTAATTTATGTAATAAATTGGTCTGCTTCAACAACTAAAACTTCCCTATTTTAGTACTTTAAATTCTAACACTAAATGTGTTTGAGTCATGCTATTTATGTGCTTACTTCAGGAGTTATATATGAGCCTCTTAGTTGTTTACATGTTTTCCTTAATATGTAGTCCTATGTGTTTTGAATGTCACCCTAGTCTTTTTACCTTTAAAAAACCCAAGAGTCATCCTAAATCCTCCCTCTTATAGGAATAGTAGTCCTAAATTCCTCCGGGACCAATAGGAACGGGACGGGTAATTGCATGCAATAGAGGTCGAGACCAATCCACGCTTTAATACCTTAACGGGGTCGAAGAGAACATATGGATATGATGACCGATGCGCTAATACCACGTGTAGCCCCTTTTGAGGAGTGATTATCGGGTATTGCATTGATGTGATCTATATTACAAATAAACCTAGGACCTCTTTATATTCATCAGCATGCTTAGCTATAACTCTTTCAAAACTTTGCTTTATTTCCAAACACTTGTGTGTTTGAAATCCCCTCTCATTTGAGCCTTGTTTTCTTACTTGTTAATTGCAAAATCCATAAAGAACTATTTGGCCGAGAACCACACTAGTGGATCCTGAGGGATGCTCAACACTTTCCCCTTAGAATAATTTCAAACCATTACCTTATATCTAGTTATCAAAATGTAGCTGAACACTATAGGTGCGTTAGGTGGCGACTCTTCAAAAAATGCAAAACCCCTTTCCCAAAAGAAAAGAGTTGTCCCAACAAAATGTAATAAATCCGATTTTGTGAGATAAAAGGGGGCGCAACATGATGGATCACAGGACGAACTATGGGCTGAAAGGGGACTAAGTGGTGAATGGCCCTGATGAGAACTGTGAGAAACATGAGATGATGATGCCCTACGATAACCTGGGCGAGCTGACAGAGACTGCCTAATGGAATAGACTCTGTCTTGCTGAAACTGACCCCTCGAAGGAGCACTACCAAAGCTACCAGATCCCTGGGGCCTCTTGGCCTCTCTTTCCTCTCGCTCCTAGCGACAAACTGACTCAATCTCGTTGGCTATGTCAATAACCTCCTCAAAAGTAGCACCTGACATCCTCTCCCTAGTCATGAGAATCTGAAGCTGATATAAAAGGCCATCAATGAACCTCCTGATCCTCTCTCAATCTGTAGGAACCAACCAAGCCGCATAACGAGCTAACTCTAGAAACCACATTTCATACTGTGTCACAATTATATATCCCTGACACAACCGCTCAAACTGCCTGTGCAACTTCTCTCGGCGACATTATGGCACATACTTCTCCATAAACATAACAGAGGACAGTTGCCAAGTAAGGGCGCTACACCAACAGGCCTACGCCTCTCATAAGCCTCCCACTAAGTAAAGGCAGCTACAGAAAACTAAAAGGTACTAAATGCTACACCACTAGTCTCTAGAATACCCGTTGTGCGAAGAATTCTCTAACACTTGTCCAAGAAAACCTGGGCATCCTCGCCCTCATTACCGCTGAAAGTCGGAGGCTGAAGTCTACCACCTCTCCAATCGGTGCTGCTCATCGATAGGCATAACTGGTACCACATAATCCTGAGGCGGTGCAACCGGTTGGGCTGGAGGTGCCCCCGGTGTCCAAAGTCCCTACAGAAGCTGCTCATATGTGCGAGCAACGGGAGTCGGGTGCCTCCCCCGGCTTGAGAAGTAGCTACAGTCGTAGTAACTGAGATCGCCTGAGCCAAACTGGTACACACTGATAGAATTTGAGCTAAAGACTCTTGAATGCCTGGAATAACAATAGGCACAGCCAGTTCCTGAGCTGCTGCTGGTGGAGCATCCACAACTGGGACCTGATCCTTAACAAGGCGGCTGGTGGATCTGTAAGTACTGCCCTAGCTATTGTGCGGGCTATACGCCTACCCCCACCACGACCTCGATCGCGTCCTTGGCCTCTAGTGGCCCCAGTTAGTGGTACTGGTGGTCGTCCATCCTGACCGGTAGCACGTGTCCTCACGAGGTTTTTCCTAAAGGTTTTTTAGCCTCTTCAGGATAAATATAGACGTCTCCATACCGATCCGCAAGACTCTACTAAACCGGCTCATGACTCGCGAGACCTATGTAATCTACGCTCTGATACTAACTTGTCATGACCCCAATTACCTGGTCGTGATGGCGCCTATCACAATACTAGGAAAGCCAACCCAATCAAATATCAATATTAAATCTCTTTCAATAAAAACATTTTTCTAACATTAATTGAGTCTCAATTTTTCATAAGAAATATTTAAATCACCAAAATGTGCAGAAAACAATAAAACATCAAACCCGCACAACCCAACAATCTGGTATCGTGAGTCTAGAGCCTCTAAATACAACTAGCCGACTGTCTATTACATAATAAGTTTTAAAATGTGGAAAACAAGGGTAGGAAGGAGGAAATAAGGGATGCGGACAAAATGCAGCTACCTTGCAGTCTTCGGTAACCTATAAAAATTCTAGGGACCCTCACTCTGCAGCTCGGGCACCTGGATCCGCACACAAGGTGCAGGGAGTAATGTGAGTACGCCAACTCAGTAAGTAACTAAAGTAAATAAGGTCTGAGTGCAGTGACGAGCAGTTAAAAATCATATATAAGAGTACACAACAGAGTATCAAATCAAACTCAATAGTTTAAAAGTCAGTTACTACGTGAAAACTTCCGTTTCAATTGAAATTCTTTGAAATCATTTACTTAGAATCTCTCAACATAGGCTCACTATAAATGAAGAGTGAAATCAGCAAAGATAACATAAATGGGACCCTCGGGCATGCTATCACTAATAAGTATAGCCTCTCGGGCAAGCCTCTTAGTCACTCGTGATGCAGCTCTCATCACTGAGTACTCACACTCAGCACTCAGGCTCAATAATATCTCATAATGGTAATAATCATAATAACCACTGTGGCGCACAGCCCGATCCATAGTTTATAGGTGACTACGCTCACTAGGGGTGTACAGACTCCTGAGGGGCTCCTATAGCCCAAACATCATATTGCTGCAGCGTGCAGCCCGATCCAATATATATATCGCTGCGGCGTGCTGCTCGATCCATATAAGTATCGTTGCAGCATGCAGCCCGATCTGTAGTATATACATATAATATACCTGCGACATGTAACCCGATCCATTATCTATATATATATATATATGAAACATCCTCACCATTAGGTCTACAACTTCTCTCAGTCATTAACCTCACAGCCACTCGGGCATAACAATGGAAATCCGGGAAACTCAGCCTAAACAATTTTCACTTTTTTAAGAGGTAGAGTGATAAAAAACGGGTTTAAATCGTAAATAGGTAAAACATGACTGAGCTTATGCTTTCAAACAAATAGAGTTAGAAAAATAGTAAAAATTCCCCTAAGGGTCTCAAAAGGTTGGCACAAGGCCCCAAACATGGCATACATCACATAATATAGTATCAATCTCTAAAATAAGTGATATCATAAGATGTAAATCAAATACGCGGCTTAATAGTTGCTATGGGACAAACAATGTCAGAATCCCTACCGGTGCATGCCTACACGCTCATCACCTAGCATGTGCGTTACCTCATTTAACAAAAACAATACAAAATTTCGAGGTTTGTACCCTCAGTTCCAAATTTACAATAGTTACTTACCTCAAAGCAGATGAAATACTACTCCGCGCCAGCTTTGCCTCTCGCCTTGGCCTCAACTCGCGTCGAATCTACCCAAAATCAGAATCATAACATTAGAATATGCTAAGGGAACGAAGCCCATGCAAAAATATCAAACTATACCAAAAATCCTAAAATTGGCCTAACCCGACCCGCGGGCCCAGGCCTCGAAAACCAATAAAATTTACATCAACGAAATCCTTATCTCTCCACAAGTTCATTCATATCAAAGTATCAAAATAAGGCAACAAATGGCCCCTCAAACCATTACTCAAAGGTCTTCAATCTCAAGCCCTTATTCCCAATTTTTAACCGTTAATTCTCATTTATTCCAAATCAAATCAGTGAAATAACACCATAGAAACGAGTTTAGGGTGCAAAAACTTTACCTCTATGAAATCACCTTGAAATACCTCTTCAAATAGATCCGTATAGCTCAAACCCGCATGAAAATGGTAAATAATAACTCAAAAAATGCGAAGGAAATCTTTTATACCTTCTGACCCAAGCTTTTCGCACCTGTGGTCCCATTAGCTCTTTTGCGGTCCTACTTTTGCGGTTTTGACCACCACACCTGCAGTTTTCACTTAAATGCCCAAAGTCGTATCTATTATAAGATATCCGCACCTACGATAGCGCAGGTGCGTTCACCTAGCCGCTTCTACGGGGGTTGCACCTGTGGCCTCCTAACCGCAGATGCGGTTATGACACCAGACTTAGCTTTAGCTGCAACATCCAAATTCCAAACTTTCTGCCACCCATCCGAAATCACCTCGAGGCCCACAAAACCTCAACCAAAAGCACCAACAAGTCATATATCACTATGAAAACTTATACTAATCTTCAAAAACACCTCAAACAATATCGAATCAACCAAATCACATACAATTCAAGCCTAAGGTTCCAAAATCTTTTGAATTATACTTTCGATAAAAAAGTCTATCAAACCACGTCTGAATGACCTAAAATTTTGCACACATATCCCAAATGGTAGATGGACCTACTACAACACTCGTAATTCCATTCCGACTCCTATATCAAAATCTCACCTATCAAATGGAAAATGCCAAAATTCCATTTTTCGCCAATTCAAGCCTAATTCTACTACGGACCTCTAAAACATGTCCCGATCACACTCCTAAGCCCCAAATCAACTCCCAAATATATTCGAACCATAAGAAAACACATCCAAGCCCTAGTTAACATAAGTCAATATCCGGTTGACTTTTCCAACTTTAGCTCAATCAAAAGAGACTAAGTGTCTCAAACCTTACCAAAACATTTCCGAACTCGAGCCAACCAACCCAATAATACATAATACCAATAAACACGACAATAGTGTCTCACTTCCTTTTTCGCTTACCACAACCTGCGAAGGGGCATAGTAAAGGGAGTTTTTCAATTAAAGGACAATCAAAACGGGATATATTATTAAGATTTGGAGTCTCCACTTGAGAGATTTATAGTGTCCCAAGTCACCGGTTTGAATCCCGAATCGAGGAAAAAAAAATTGACTCTTTAATACAGTCTGCGAATCAGAAATCCGGATAAGGAACTCTGTTAACCCGGGAGAAGGTGTTAGGCATTCCCGAGTTCCGTGGTTCTAGCACAGTTGCTTAACTGTTATATTTGGCTTAATTATCTGATTTTAGTACATGTTCAAACCTATATGCTTTTTTACCTTTTAACCGTCTTTGATTATTATTATTTTATAAGAATTGCAACGTCGTGAAAACACATCTCAAACCACGTCACATCAATGTACCCGTGGTTATTGACATATTTCGACTGCGTTGAGATTTGGATTTTGGTCACATAAATGTGCACCCGAGTTTAGGGAGGTAAAATTATTAAAGACGTGCCTAAAGAGACTAATGCATTGTTATTTTTTGGGGAACGCCGTGAAATTCGCTAAACAGCTCGTCCCGAAATCTAAGTATTTTAATATATACAAATAAAGAGGGCCCCGCAATTTGTGTGTTTTATTTGACGAGGCTCATCTCATTTTTTAAAAGGACAATCCTAAAGTGACTACATTTTTTTTTCTATTTTTCCGTCTCTAGTAATAAAGAGATAAATAAACAAACCCTAAACAACTATCTCATTTGGAATGGCCAAACCTATGGAATTATCTTGGTGATTACTGGACCAATGCATCATGCTCATGATAAGAGCCCGACTCCCATTGTCTAGCGGCCGATGTCAAACCAGACATCGAGTCTGGGCGACGGCCTTTCAGAACGTGACCTAGGCCAAAACTCATGACCCAATTAGTCGGAAGCCAAACTCGATGTTCAACTCACATAAGAGGATTCAAATCTAAATTAGTATACACAGGTTATTGCCAATTGCTTCACATGATCAAACCAAACATAATAGTTCAATTTTGAGCAAATGGCTACTAACAATTATTATCCTCCTACTGTTGACCAAATTAAAACCTTCATAGCTAGTGAAATTAACAAATTTAAATAGGCAGGTTCAATACAACAATCTCATACTAACTTCAACTTATTCCACTTATTTAACTAAACAGCTTGACAACAATTGGCATGCTTGATTATTCGAGAAAGCACAATTAACTTGGAAGTTCGAGTTTTAATTCTATGCTACTGAAGTTAGTATTAAATTACTAAATTTACAACTAAGAAAAAGGCAAAATTAATGATCCAATACAGTCCTTATCAGGTACAAACTCCACAGTTCTAAATTTCATAGAACTATAGGTAAAAAAAAACACTATACAAATACATATCATCTATATCTGCTAAACTACAAATACAACACTAAGTAATCAACCAACCGAGTATTTTCATTTCACTTTTACATCTAATAGCTACATTAAATTGAACCCAGTTGTGTACCTGGTATTGGAAATACAAGAAAAGGAAGGAGTGATCAGCAGCAGTAATAACAATACAGCACACAGCAACAGTAGCAAAGATCCAGCAGCAAACTCAGGAAAACCAGTTGCAATTCCAAAAATACCAAACAACAACACAAACAGACCCAAAAAATGACTAAGATTAAACTAGACTTGGACCCAAAATACCCATGAAACAGTGTCCAGTTACACGCTCAAACAGACTGATCTCAGAGATGTAAAATAAGTTCTCTCTTATATTGATTCAGGAAGAACTCACAAGCCTGGACTCTTTTTAACTGTCTTTTAATCTATCCATGTATTTCTATATGTTCAACCTATCAATTTTCAGAGTTAAACTCTTGGTTTTTCAGTATGAATCTCTGTCTTTCCTTAATATTTTTTCCAGAATATTTTTCTGTCCCCCTATTTCTGATTTCCATCCCTTTAATAGGCATTCAATTAGTGCATTTCCCACTATATTTTCAGCTTTTCGTTTATTTATTACCCCATTACCTTAGTGCTCATTAATTTAATCAATAGTGCCCATTTTTTAGTCCTTAAAATCAGCAATAAGTTCCATTTCCACCAAGGAGTATTTTCCACTTAGAATCCTCTACAATCAATCCTTTAGCATCCTCTAATCTACCCCCTGATTTCAATAATTCCCAAACTACCCCCTGATATCATGAAGTTTCCTATTCTACCCCTGGTTTGCACCTTATTAGCTATAACCAATTCAAGCCTAGCAATTGACTAATTAAACACGTGAAACTAAATCCTAATCAACAACATTGAGGCAAGACAACATGGTCAGATTCACATTAGAAACAAACTTAACAGAATAAATAAATAGGTTCCAATCACTAAACTCAATCATCAATTGAACTTCAAATTAAATCCAACAGCAATACAACCAAGATGAAGGATTCAGTGATTCTGAGCAAATCACAATTCTAAATTAAACTAAACCAAGTAAATGAAACACTGTGATATACTGGACGACAATAAACTGAAATTATATGCAACTGATGAACGACAAAGATAAGGGAACTAAACATCACACAAAATGAAACCATTTGAACCAATAATAAACAACAAACAATTACAGGAGTAGTCATGGTTTATACAAAGCATGATTGACACGGACTTAATCAAATTATTCAGGAAAACAAAGTAGAAACAGAATAAGTACCAAAGCATTTAAATAAACAAAATAAGGAAAGAGTAGAGGATGAATTTACTAAACAAACTAATATAAAAAGGAAATAAAAATGAACACCTACCAGTCAAACGGGGACTAGGTTCAAATCTTCTGATGTCTTTTGGACTTTGGGCCAATATGGACCCTAGTCGAGTGTTCTCGAACGAGAGAACTCAACTAAGGTCTATTTTGACCTCAGTCTCTGAACCTGCTTCAGAACATTATTTGTTCGAGACTCACCAACAGCGTTCGAGGGAAACTAGCTAGGGATTAAGGAAGAGGGAGTCAGGGGGTCAACTAGTGTTTATTTGGGAAGGTTTGGAGGTGGCGCCGCCACCAAGGGATTTTGTGGTGGCGCTACGGTTCTTGGACTTAAATTGATATTTGACGAGTTCCAGTAACATTCGAGCGAAAGGGAGTTTGGATTTGGGATGAGGTAGGTGAGGGGAACCTAGGGTGTAAATTTGGTGGCCATCGGAGGTGATGCCACCAGACACGACGGAGGGGCTGTTGGTTTTTTGGATATTCGAGAAGATCAGGTGGGTTTCGGAGAAAACTAATGGCGGATTGGAGATGGGGAAGTTATGGCGAAGAGTTGGTGTAAATTTGGGGCTGTTTGCACTACCGGAACCGCTGTGAGGCAATTTCCGGTGGGCGAAGTACGGTGGTTGGGGGCGGAGGAAAATAGGGTGTCTTTGAACGTTAGAGACGATGATGGGGGATTTGGATTGGGGGGGCTGGGTAGGAGATTAGGCTTATATACTAGATTAGGGGATTAATCCTGACCGTTGGATCAAATGGAACCAACGATCCGGATTGAACAGGGGAGGGTAAACGGTGTCGTTTGGTTTAATGAGGGGGCGGACCGGGTTGGGCAATGGGTCGGGTGGTTTAAAAGGGTAAGGGAGATGGGATTTGGACCGTTGGATTGATTGGGATGGACAGTTTGGATTAACACACCTGAAATTGCGTCGTTTTAATGATGTTGGGGACAGACTGAACCGTTTGATCTAATGAAATCAACGGTCTAGATCGAGTGTGACTAAAACGACGTCGTTTAGACGTTGGTGAAGCTTGGTCAATTGGACCGGGTTAAGAGGGTGCTTTTGGGCTTAGATTTGGTCAATTTTTAATGGCCCAGTCCGATTTCTTTGTATTTTGCTCTCTTTTCTTTTCTTTTCTTAAACTAA